>PVKU01003716.1:0-169189 GCA_004027475.1 Anoura caudifer
TCTCTGCTCCTGGCTGAAGCACCCCATGTGCTGGGTGTGGTGGCCCCCTGCTTGTGTCGCTGGAACTTCTTCAGGGCCCTGTACTTGGCTCTCCCTGAGGCGAGTTTGACTTCATGGGTAGAGTCTCCTTCAGTTGGTGGAGGATGAGGGAGCTTGGCCTGGGCCTCACTGCCTTGCCCCTCTGCCTCACTCAAGTCCTTTATTTCTTTTGACTGTCCCTTCCCCTTGTTAAAATCTTTCTGATGCCTACTAGGAGAAAGGGTGCCTAGATCTTTTGAGCCTATGCTTCTTAGGGCTTGGGATGGCTCACGGCCCCAGCCCCTGCCTCGTTTTCCGACTCTTCTGATTCAAGCTGTGGGCTCTGCTTTGGTGGTGTTATGTTTTCAACCTTAGGACACGGGGCCTGGTTGAGGCCTTCCTCTCCATTAGAGTGGCAGGACAGTTGCTTGCGCTTCAATGGTGAGGCAATTCCTTTCTGAGTGGTCCGAGTGCTGCTCTCACAAAATGCCCCTGCCTGTGCGATGACCTGAGGTGTGATAGGATCACTGGTTTCTTCTAATACCTGTCTGCTGGAGACCTTGCGGCCCCTTCCTACAGGCCTTTGCATCTGCTTTGTCACTGCCATACTGGTCTCCCACTCCTCTTCATCTCGAATGAGCTTCATTAACTCCAGAAAAGTGGGAGGACACTCTCGCTGATCCAGGAGCTCGAGCTTGCCCCTGAGGCTGTTGGTCACGTTGGCCCGAGATAGGACATGTTTCAGGCGAATCATATCTGCATTTTGCACTGACAGGGGACTATGCTGCACGGCTTTCTGCAGCAGGGGCTCTAACCGCACTAAAAACACAGAGATTTTCTCTCCAATCTTCTGACAGGTCTGGAGGAACTTAAACTGCGAGGTTCTATAGTCTTCTTTATTCCCAAAGATCTGCTTCAGAGCATCCAGGCATTGCTCCACAGTCAGAGAGTCATTGTTGACCCGGAGCACCCGCATGATGGACAGGGCTGGGCCACGTAGGCTCTCCAGCAAACGCCTCCTCTTCTCCACTTCAGACACTTGCCATATCTGCATCATCTCAGTGACATGCTCCAGCCAGGCTTCAAAGTGCTCTTCACCTGGGCTTGGGAAGGCAGTTCCTGAAAACATTTTGAGTTTTCGGTACCACATGTTTTCTTTCAGAGGCTGCAAAACTATCGGTTCAACTGGAGAAATATTCTGTAGCTCCTTGGTCTCAGTGGGAGGGCTATAACCCAGGGCTTTGGCCACATCTACCATCCTCCGGCCCTCATCCTTCAGGAAGTAGCTCAATCTATTGATGAATTCCTCATCTGGGTTACGGGGTTTTACCACCACTTCCCAGGCACCTCCCTTTCCTGGTATCTGACTGGGTATTGTAGCATAATTGATGGTGTCACCCAATTCAATGAAGACTGCCTTAGCATTGTCTTCCCGTCTGAACATTATGCCCAGCACCCTGTATGGGTAAAAAGGCTGTAAGCCTGCCCTCACGGTATCTTTAATTTCATCCTCAGTACACTCCAAGGGGATCCCTACAATCAGCAGGGCCTTCCTGGGGTCCAGGTCCATCCCTTTGCACCAATCCTCTAACAATGTCACAGCCATTGCTCCTACTTTCTATGGACTGATCTAATACTAGGAGTAGTAATTTGCTTGCAGAGTTTGACCAAGACTCAGTCAATTCTGAGCCAATGCTAAGTACAAAGGCGGAAGAGTCCCAGGTTTCCACAGCCTGTAATGCAAAAGGGATGAAAGCATCATTATTGCCCATTTCCCACCCTCACCAAGTGCCCCTCTCTACCTCCACCTCCACTCATGGGGATTCAGTTCTTGCTTCCCAGGGCTCCCCTAATCATTTGGTAGAGCATAGTGTGTAGAGAAGTTTCCCCAGTCCAAACTCCCCCTACTCATCCCTTCCCTGCTGACCTTCTCTTGCCGTGGGTTTCTCCTCAAAGTCTGAGGACTCTGCTGCACGTGCTTCTGATGCCTGTGGTGAATAGCTCAGCATCAGGAAGCAGAGCCTGATGCCTGGGGGCACTGGCAAAGCCCCCCAAGCAGTAGAGACCAGGAGCCTATGCCAGTCCCCTGCACAATGCTATGCAGGCCCAGGGCACCTGCACCCTCTTTGCCAGGGTAAAGGTGGGGGAAGGGCAACACAGAGTTCCCCTCTTCCTCATAAAATGACCGATAGATGAGAAAGATGGCTGAAGTTTTGCACAATGCAATTAAACTGGTAGGTGTGGAGAGCTGCAGTGTTGTTATGGATACCAAGAACAGCAAGGACCATGGGTTTCTATCACAGATGTGGTAAGGTTAAGGCTCCCCAAGAGCCACAAGTAATGTCATTGGCTTCCAACCAAAGTGTTGTAGCAACAAAGGGGGTTGGAGGATGTGAGATGAGGGCTGGACAGCAAGGATTGAGTGTTCAAAAATCAAGAGCTTGAGCTTCTGGCTAAGATGGAGGTGTAGATAGATATGCTTTGCTTCCTTGCAGAACCAAAACAAAAATAACCAATTTAAAAACAAAAACCAATCAGAACTGCCAGAAAATTGAAACTGTATGGAAGTCTGACAACCAAGGAGTTACAGAAGAAACAATCATCTAGACTGGTAGAAGGGGTGTAGATGGGCAGCTGGGGCAGACAGGATGCGCAGCAAGGTGGCAGCTGGAAGTCCCACATTTGTGTGTGGATAAACTGGGAGGAACAACTAGGGAGCAAAACAGACCATGCAACCCAGGGTTCCAGTGTGGGAAATGAAAGCCTCAAAACCTCTGGCTGTAAAAACCTGTGGGGGTTGCGGCAGTGGGAGAAACTGCCAGTCTCACATGAAAGTCCATTGGAAAAACCCATGGGGTCCTAGAATGTACATAAGCTCACACACCCAAGAGTCAGCACCAGGGCAGAACCTGAAAGGGCACAATTTGATTGTGGATAGTGGAGGAAGTGCCTGAAAGAGGGGCAAGAGCTGAGCAAGCACCATTGTTCCCACTCTGACCCCTCCCTCACATACAGCACATGGTTAAGTGGGTTGCCCAGCCCCGGTGAATTCCTAACCTTCCACCCCTTACAACGTAACAGGTGCACCAAGACAAAGAAAGACAGCGCAAATGAAAGGACAGATCAAAACTCAAAAAAAAAAAAAAGTAACTAAGCAATGAGGAGATAGCCAACTGTTCAGATGCAGAGTTCAAAACACTGGTAATCAGGATGCTCACAGAAATGATTGAGGATGGCCACAAAATAAAGAAAGAAGTGAAGGCTACACAAAGTGAAATAAAGGAAAATATACAGGGAACCAACAGTGAAGGGAAGGAAACTGGGACTCAAATCAATGATTTGGGACAGAAGGAAGAAATAAACATTCAACTGGAACAGAATGAAGAAACAAGAATTCAAAAAATGAGGAGAGGCTTAGAGACCTCTGGGACAACTTTAAATGTTCCAACGTCACCGGAAGGAGAAGAGGAATAGCAAGAAATTGAAAACTTATTTGAACAAATAATGAAGGAAAACTTCACCAGTCTGGTGAAGGAACTAGACATGCAACTCTAGGCAGCTCAGAGAGTCCTAAAGAAGTTGGACCCAAGGAGGAGCACACCAAGACACATCATAATTACATTACTTAAGATTAAAGATAAGGAGAGAATCTTAAAAGCAGCAAGAGAAAAGAAGACAGTTACCTACAAAGGAGTTCCATAAGACTATCAGCTGATTTCTCAAAAGAAACCTTACAGGCAAGAAGGGGCTGGAAAGAAGTATTTGAAGCCATGAAAGTCAAGGACCTACATCCAAGATTACTCTATCCAGCAAAGCTGTCATTTAGAATGGAAGAGCAGATAAAGTGCTTTTCAGATAAGGCCAAGTTAAAAGAGTTCATCATCACCAAGCCCTTATTATATGAAATGTTAAAGGACTTACTTAAGTAATAGAAGATAAAAAACTATGAATGGTAAAATGACAACAAACTCACAACTATCAACAAATGAACCTAACCCCCCCCCCAAAACCTAAGCAAACAACTAGAACAGGAACAGAATCACAGAAATGGAGATCACAAGCAAGGTTATCAGTGGGGAGGGGGAGGGAGGAGAGTGGGGGAAAGGTACAGGGAATAAGTAGCATAAATGATAGGTACAAAACAGACAGGGGAAGGTTAAGAATAGTATAGAAAATGGACCATCAAAGAACTTATATGTACAACCCATGGACATGAACTAAGGTGGTGGGAATGCTGGGAGGGGTGTAGGGTCAAAGGGGATAAAGGGGAGTACAAATGGGACAACTGTAATAGCGTAATCAATAAAATACATTTTAAAAAATTAAGAGCTTATGATTTCAAATTGTATAGGAGCTGGAATCAAGAACAGAATAGGGAACTAGAAAAGGTCACCAGTAAAACACTGCAGGAGACAGACAACTCTCCCTCTAATTGTTATCTTGCCCTGTAGCCTGTACACCTCAACAGGCAGCCCATCCCTCTCCTCCTCTTTGCCAGGGTTTACAGAGGCTCCTCCCAACATAGGCCCACCTCACAGCTGCTCACCAAGTTCAGTAGTGCTCTCTGGCGGTGCAGATGCGGCTATTCCACGGGTACTCAACAGTCCCCTCTCTAGCTCTGTCCACAGTTGGGCAGTTCCGGGCCCCAGGGTAGGTGGTACAGCTCCACTGGACCTGTTCCCAGAAAACACAGAGGTATTTTGCTAGGGTTCTGACCCACATGCTTCTGCTCCGGCTGTACCAATTCTGAATCTGCGGAGCTGTGCAGTAAGTACCCTGGCGCAGGGATACAAAAAACTGCTCCCTGAGTTCTATTGCTACAGCAGAAGGAATCCTACTTTATGATTATTATCCCACCCCTACCCTCGCCCTCATACCCACCCACTGCCATGACCCCCTCCTCACTGAAGCGCAGCCTCTAACCCAAGGCCCACACACCAAGCCCTGCCCCCACCAAACTCGCGCTCCGACACCAAGCTATAGCCCCACAGAAGCTCTAGCCCTGCCCCCCACCGAAGAACCACCCGATACATTCCACCCCTCCCAAACTCTGCCCGCACAAAGTCTCACCCCTTCCCACACCTCGCCCCCACCAAACCCCAACCCACGCAAGCGCAAGCCCAATGCCAAACTCCACCCCAAAAGAAGTTCAATCCCTGCCCCCACCCAAGACCTAACCCTGCCACTCATGTTCCATCCCTCCCAAACCCTGCCCCCACCTAAGCCCAACTCCTACCCTGCCAGCCTCCCATTACCATTAGGGTGGGCTCCCCACCCTAAGACCCACACCCCTTACACACCCCCTACCTCAAGCACCCTCCATTTTGGTCAGTGGATGTTGGCAGAGGACGGCCACAGCCACTTTCCCTAAGGGCTCTGGGCAGGGTTAGCTGTGGACTAGATTCCTCCGCAGTACTTAAACTGGTCATTGTGCGTGGAAATGGCAGGGAGCCGGTGGAGTGCCTGGCCCAATTTAGTGGTATCCCAGTTCAGGAGGAACTATATAGGTTTCTAGGGGCCTGCTGGCCCCTGAGATGTCAAGGAACATGGCAAAGGCCACTGGGGGTGGGGGAGGAAATTTGAGGTTTGGGTTGCTCTCCGTGCCCAGGGCTCTACTCCATACCTGCAGGAGATCCGCGTAGGCCAGAGCGCTCGAGTACCGCAGCCACCACACATCCGCCGCCGCTGCGGCCGAAGTGCAGACTGGGTAGGGAGTTGGCGGGAAAAGGTTATTGGGTGCACACAGCCCGCTGGCGACTGCGCCCTTGTAGTATGGCAGCTACCTCCCCCTCTTGGAAGGCGGTCTCCTTGCCTCAATCCCTGATGTGTGTGGGTGGGGACTGTTCAAATCAAGCTGGGGGCAGTGTACATTCAGTCTCAGTTTTGCTACAAGCTAACCACCAGACACATCGCGTGGCACGCCAGGCCTAAGAGCCATTTACGGCGCTTGTTTCGCTCTTTCCCATTGGAAGAGAGCTGAGGTATTACAATCTCCATTGGCTCCTCCTATTTCAATATTATAAGAAGTCAGCACAGGGCCGAGTGCAAAAGTAAAGCTCCAGAGAGTGCTTTCTAAAGAAAAGTCCTGCTCTCCGTTTATTTTTTCTTGGACTGTGTTCTAGGGGAACATGGCAAAAGTATAGTTGCTCCCTGCATTTTACAAGGGCATGAAAATTTTAAGAGTTCACTAAGAGACAGAAAACTATTAAGTTCCATTCTCCCATTATTCTATTGACTTCAGGAGCAAGTATTACCCACCTATCATCCAAACTGCTTCCCGCTCTTTTTGGAAGGAGGTTTCTCCCACAGAGTGGAGACTGGAGTGTTTGCCCTGGGCCCTGCAGAACCCAAACGCACTGTTCGGAAATGGGCGTGACTGCGGCACAGGTATCACAATGGAAAGTGTGCACAAATTTCCAGCAGATCTTGATAAAAATGCAAGTCCCAGTCAGGAGGATGGGGTGAAACTAAAAGGCTGCTGTTTCTCTAAAGCTGGGTGAGTCCAGTGCTGCAGATCTCTGACTAGGTTTCGAGTACCAAGGCTCTGAAACCTGCATTACTTTTCAGGACCAGAAACTGTGGGCCTTTGGTGACAGAATAGATTTCTTTTGCTTTATTGGGGATACAAAAGAACAGGCTTTTCTATAATGTTTTAATAAAAATATTTAAGGCAAAATGTTATTTATTTTTTAGTTTTAATTTTTCAATTATGGTTGACATTCAGTATTATATTAGTTTATTAGTTTCATGCGTATAGCATAGTGGTTAGATATTTATATAATTTACAAAATGATCCCCCAATAAGTCTAGTAACTATCTGGCACCATACATGGTTATTGAAATATAATTGACTATATTCCCTATGTTGTGCTTTACATCCCTGGGACTATTTTGTAACTACCAATTTGTACCCAGAGGATAGCATGCTAAGTGAAATATGTTAGAAAGGGTAAGACAAATGCCCTTTCAAATATAGACAAAAAAGACAAGTATAATTTCACTTACATGTGGACTCTAAAGAACAAAAAAATGCACAAACAAAACAAAAACATTCAGATACAGAGAACAAAGTGATGGTTGCCAGATTGGGGGGTGGGGTTGGGAGGCTGGGTAAAAAAGGTGAAAGGATCAAAAAATATAAAAGTGAACAAAGTTTTAAGTGAAAGGTGATTGAGCAAGGTATTTGCAGGCATCACCTTATTTCTCTTAAACTGCAGATGTTTGTTATGTCTGAGAAGGAGAGCACAGACCTCAATAGGCCTCACTTAATAAGAACACACAGTTAAGAGTCTATTAAATAAATCTACTTTCCATGCCAAGAACAGGCAGTTACCTGGTGCTGTCAGAGAGTTGAAGACCCTAAGTGGAACATTTTACCTGAGAGTTCTCAGAACACAAGGTCATTGTGGCTCTGTGAAACCACCACTCAAACACATTGTATTACAGGTATTATAAGTTGTCACAAAGGGTAATGTCATAGAAAGAGCTGTTCTGGCCCTGGAACATTGTGATCTTGGAAAACAGTGAAGGTTAAGAAGTACCCCTGAAAACATACAACATTATATTAGTTTCAGGTGTACAACATGATGATTCATATTTGTATATATTGCAAAATGATATTAAGCCTATAGTTAATGGGCTTAATGATAGTTAATGATATAAGCCTATAGTTAATATCCATTGCTACCTATAGTTACACTTTTTGTTCTTGGGATGAGAAACTTTATGCAGTACAGTATTGTTAACTACAGCTATCATGCTGTACATCACACTCCCAGGATTTATTTTATATGTATGTTTTTCTGTGTATGTATGCATATATGTAATATTTTTAAGTGAACTTATTCTGACAAAACTTTATTTCAACTTATATGTAGTATGTCAGCTCTAAAGGTTTCAAGATCTTTTGGTAACTTACAGCCTTACACTTATACTAAATTAAGTATATAACGTATGCAGGATGTGTTTTTGTTAAGGAAAAAGAATAGTATCTTGTCCTAAAGTAAAATGGTTGTTCCAGAATGACAAAAATGAAAGTGTAGGAATGTGGATAAAAAAAAAGAGTTCTGTGGAAAGTAACCTCACTGGGTGATCTGATCATAAATTCCTAATTGTGCAGGTCATAGTGGGTAGTCATGCCCTGTAACTTTTTAAGCAAACCTTGTTCATTGTTCTTATCCATCTAGGTTAACACCTTTGAGATGCCAGAAGTAATGCCCTTCAAAGGCATAACCATGCTTAAGAAAGCACATAATCTTGCTAACTCTCCTGTGTTTCAATCCTGGCCTTGCTTTCCCTCACGCTCAGTAATCTTCCTGTGTTCCTGCCTTAATTTCAAATGCATAAAAAAAGCTTCAAAACTGTTTGTTATTCTCAGGAGCATTTTAGATCTTGCTCCAAGACATATGTGGTCAGCTTGGCTCAAATAAACTCTTATTAAAAATCCCTACAGGTTTGGGCGTTTTTTTTACATCAAAAGTACAAAACCTGAATGAATATGGAAAGTTGTAGAAGCTTTGTGGAATAGAAATTTTATTTCTTGTGTTCAGAGCTGGCTAAAGGTCAATGGGTTTATTTATGAGATATTTAAAAATGAGTTGTAATATCAAATAGTACACTGATGCAAAAGTGGAATTAGATTTTATCTGTTAAAATGGATTTTTTTCTTAGACTACTGGTCTGCTCTTCACAGGAGGTTGTAAAAGGGTTTCTTTTGCTTTTAAAGTAATCCACATAGAAAGCAGAAGTTCAGCGTCTTAGAATAATTTTCTTTGCTTTATGTTAATTTTTGCATGTCCTTAGTTACTTCAGAACCAAGCCTTCTCACTTTTGAAAGAGCTAAGATTCTTTACCATTGCATTATTTCCTATATTTACTTTTAAAATATTTTGTCACTTTAAATAGAAAGCCATGTAGTGTGTCTCATTAACACATGATCTTATTTAAGCAAGAATTCAAACCTCCTGACAACTTTGATATTTTGCTTTCCTAAACTCAACTATGATCTTGATCTCAACCTTCTTTGAGGGACCCTGGAAAACAACAAAGGATCTTGTAAAAACAGAAGTGGTAGAAATAATTAGGTTTATTTGATATATCGAGTTGGGAGGCTTTGTCAATCAAAAGAGATGCCTAACCTTCCCTAGGTTAAATTTGTGTAGGCAAAATGTTAGTAATATAAATATTTCAGAAATTGTATGAAGTTCCTTTCCTAGAGATTTTCCATGCCTTCACTGTCTACAATATGTCCTGGTTCTGCTTTGCCTGACATTAAACAAGAGTATAGCATTATTAGTCATAATTTCAGTTATTTTTAAAAATGTTTCATGCCAAAGAAACAACCAAATTTCCTTGCCAAAGCATGAGTTTTTAAGTCTTTTGTCATGCACAGATAGTTTTTTATTTTACACTGAGGCTTCCCTGAAATCACTTGCAATCAGCTACAGGCTAGAATGGTCCATCTTCAAAAAAAGGGGCTCACACCCCCATGTAAAGGAAAGGACTATAATAGGTGCTCTGGGGGCACAAGCTTCTGATGACATTGGTTAAATAGCTCTGAGATCCTACTACTGAACTGAATCAGAATTTCCAGAACTCTAGTGAAGAAGTTGATTCATGAGACTGCTAACCCAAAACTGAGCAGAATTGAGAATTAATTACATAGGGCTAAATGAACTCATGAAGGATGACTATGGGTCTTGTTTGGAATGTTACTGATGTTTAATGCTGTATTTTCTGGATATAAGGAACTCCTTTCTCATTTCTTATAAGCTATCCATAATTTGTAACAATTTAGTAGACTATACTTTTATAACAGAAATTAAACACATCTTTTTCTCCCTGCCAAATCCCTCCAGAATTTGTAATTTCTTTTTGAGCATTTTTATTTTCATGGTGATACATTACTTGCCTAGGTTCAATAAGAACCTGCTCTCCTTATTATTAACAGGGTGTAAGTTGAAACATTGGTTATAAAACCAAGGCTCTGACTGAAATGTCACGTTTGAGAAAGATTCTCATAGAATGAGATATGACTTGACAAAGTAACTAATACTACCCTATTTTTTTTTTTTTTTTTTAGGTTTTAGGTTCTTAGGGGGGCATACTGCCACCAAACAAGTCCTGGAAATACCTGGTTAGGAGCTGCCACTGTAGTCCTTATCTTTTGAAGTAGGAAAACCTCTTCACCCTTTCCCAGTTGTGCTCATGTAGCCCAGGTGGTGGCTGCAACTGGGGTGAGAAAGTAGGTACAGGGACACTAGTTCAGTAGCTATTGAACATTGCGTCCCTCTGCTCAGTAGTGGACGGAATTCTCTGTCATGACTGATTTCTTGATCATCCTTTCCTTTGTCCCTCATCTGGATAGCAGGCAAATTGTATTTTCAGATATAAAACTCAGAAGCATGGATCACTTGATAGGAGGCAGAACAATGATTCAACAGGACTCTGACAGCCTGGAGCGCTGGCCTTAATGAAAAAGATGAAACTGTCTTGCCCGTTGGTATACATCTAGAGGAATGAATTCAGATGTCTGTGAGAGGGCACATCTGAGGAGGGTGTTTGAAGATGCATATTCAGAATTACTGTCAAAGAAGAGTTGATGGATGAGACCAGGGGTGTTTAAATGGGAGAAGAGTTCACAAAGGAAGAACCTAATAAGCACCTTCTTCTATTTTAGGGGTTGGCACATGAGAGGGATTATAGATTACCAGTGGGTGATAAAGGGAAACAGAACTTCATTGCAGACTCTATTTTCTAAAACTGTGCCTGTTCACAGACAGAATGGACATTTAAGAAACTGTGCTCCTGGTCACTGCAAGTATGCAATAAGGACCAGAAGGCCATTTGTCTGCAATGGTAATGAAGGGCAGGATGGACCCAAAATAATAGAATGTTTTTCATTATGATCTGACAAGTTTAGAAGTCCTGCTTTTGTGCATGAATGGTTTCCAGATCTTGCTATTTTTTTCTCTTTAAATTTGATGCTTTCTAAAGTGTTTTCACTTTAAAGTAGCTTTTGAAGAGAGAATGGCTTCAGGTAATAGGAGAAATCACACAACCAAATACACCAAGTTATTACACTTAAAAAAGGAAACATTAATATTGGCAAGGTAGTATCTTAACATTTATTAAAATTGTGTGCATTGATATAGGTTAAGCAAGTATGATTAAAAACATTAGGCAATTAAAAAGCAAAAGTGTAAAGCAACCACCCTTCTTCCTTGAGTCTGCAGAATTCCTGCCTTTTTAGATTGAAAAGGTCATTTTTGATTGAAATCAGTATTTTGCAAGGTTTCTGTCAATCTCTTGTATGTTGGTTCCAAAACTCTCTAAAAAGGCAGAGCGTACCTTTAAGGTAGGGAAGCCAGACTATCTCGGACCTCTGTATCCTGAACTCCATCAGCTGGTCCTGTACCAAGACTCAGGGATGGAATGTCCCACCCCAAGGAGTGACCTTACCCTTCCTTTCACTCATTGAGTCAGCATCCGTGTCAGTGCCTACCATGTGTGAAGTCTCATGCTGCAGGCTAGACTTTACAAAGGCTAGCTTATATTTAGTGTTGGTAATTGTACCACTTGTTTTCTCCAGAGCAAATCTGATGTTCATCTATGCAAATAATTGGAATGTTCCACTCTGATCATTTGGCGGGAAGAACAAGTCCACCAGTCAGTGTGTACAGGGCCCAGAAACTTAAGAGAGAGAGACATTTTCTAGTAAAGAGAATAGGCCCTCATTTTTTATTGGAAATACTCTCAGGTTGTTCCTCCTCTCAAGGAGCTTACACAGTGTTGCTGGTCCCAAAGGCAGAGGAGCACAACTGAACCTGAGCAGAGCATCACTGACTACGTGGATGGGCCTGCAGCTGTCCAGCCAGTCAATAGGTTTCTACTAGCTTGGGACAGAGTCTGGACTGGACAATAGAAGGTCACTGAAGGCCCTGTGTTCAGATCAGCTAGCCCACTGCAGCTTTCCCTGGGGTAACAAACTCCTCTTTGGGAAGGTCTCCGAGTCGTATCTCTTCCCATCTGAGAGCATTTCAGTTCAAAACTGTTTCACAGAAAGAGAGGGAAGGGGGACAGTTTGGCCCTTGTGGTAGTTCATGGGGTGACCCAGGATACCTAGAGGAGTGGTGTGATTTCACATCTTCCCCATGGTGTTAGAGTTTGTCAGGGGGAACTGTTACCTGGTAAGATTAGGTAACCTCTGCACAGTGCTTGGCACATACTCAGCACTAAATCAATGCTTGCTGTTGTGGTTAGTATTACTGGAGAGAGACAGCAATGGTTCTGCATAATACAATGACTACCTTTCCAAGCCTCAATACCCTCATAGGTAAACTGGGGACAAGAATACCCTCCACAAAGAATTATAATGGGCATTAACGCCATCACTTTGTGATGTGTGGCATGTCGTAAGGCTTCAAGAAACATTAACTGCTTTTCTTCCTGCTTAATCCTGCTGGAGTGTATGCACTCTATAATCTACTTTACAAGATTTCTGTGTAAAGCTTAGGGATTGGGAATTGAGGGCAAAGGTATTAATCAGCTATCAAGATTCAGACACAGATGTTCCTTTGGTCAGTAGCCTCCTAACAATCAGATCCCATAGAATTTAAACCAAATTGTGCACACTTTCAAATACATGCCCACATGCCTGCAGGAAAGATAACCTCTACTATATAGTGAAAGGTGGGTAGAGGAGATAATTAAAATCTGCTATATAACTCAATCAAAAACAACTACTTTGCAAAGTATATGGAAAGTTTAAAATGAATATATGGCAAATAGAGAAGCTAAACATTGGCCTATGTCAATCCCTAGCATTCAATGTTTGCAATTTACCCATCAGGGATCGTCAACAGTCTTCAATCTGGTCCCTCAGAAGCTTCAGGGATCCCCTTGTATTCTGAAGTACCAAAGGTACACTCAGACTTGCAAACCAAAATGTGATTTGCTCTCTGTCCCAAGTCAGTACACACTGAACCCAATGCCCCTCCCTGCCTATGTCTAGCACACCAGGCCACCTAAACTCATCAGGCAGCCAACATGCCTTAGGGAAGCAAAGATGGAATTCTTGGTCAATCTTCTTTGCTTGATCTTGAAATAAGATCATGGATGTGAAGTACTTTCTGAGCTATAAAAAGCTACACACACAAGTAATTATCATAGCATCATTAGCATATGCTACTGATGTAAGCAAGTTCAACTTGAGAAGGACAAAGGATGAAGAAACCAAGTGATGAGGGAAGAGCAGCCAGCAACTTGGGATAACTGGGGATGGCTAGACTTGTGCAGAAGTCATCAGCTTCTTCTTAGCCTGGAGAGCCTAAAACAAAATAGAAGTTGCCATGAGATTAGAAACACACATCCAATCCAATGAGCAGTCAGAGGCTCTTGCAGTGGGTGACTGCACCAGGCATCAGGATTAACAGTGCAGGTCAACATGCCTTTTGGAGAGAAGGCAAAACAGGCTTGTTACTGGTGGAACACTTGCTTTCCACCCATTTCCATTGCCTTCAAGGAAGATATTCTTCTCTGTGCTTCTAGCTGAGGAGGTGCTAAAGAGGAGGGGTTACCAGGATCTGAAAAAGCAGTGTCCTATGGGCACTGTGTCTCATGCAGCTCAGACACTGGGGTTGATTCTGCTGACTTTTAGCATACAGACTTGTCTGCAGGCAGTATTGACCATGTGGCTCAGAGGCTGCCCAAGCAGCCTTCTGGTTGGGCCAGCCCCAGAATGGCATCATCCTCTCTCACACATGCCTGCTTACCCTGGCCTTTAGCTGCTGCTGCCCGCCCCCTCTGCAGCTGTATATTATTTTACTGAACACCTTGGCTATCCAGTTCTTATCTTACACTATACAAGCAATGGTAAAGGTGGCCTAAGGGCCTATAGCAGAGAGCCCTCAACCTGAATCTCAAGTCCAGAGTTGAGATCCTGATACTGCCATCCACTAGCTAGGTGTTTCTCTAGGCCCTCTGCCTTTCTAGTTCTTTACTTCCTTGTCCCCCAGCAACGGTAACAACACAGGCCTGGCTGGCCTCCCAGGGCAGCTAGAGGGCTCAATTGAGGTGCTGCAGGGAAGGCACTTCTTGAGAGGAAGAGACTACAACCTCTGCAAATTGGAAGTGTTCCTGAGGAGGGTCTTTCCACCTAAGACTTCAAAGTATCATAGGACATATGAACAGAGGACTCAGGGCCCCTGAACATAATAAACGGTAAGAGGGATATCAGCGTCCTAGGTTGAGACTCAGACGGAGACCAGGGCACATTTCTTCCCTCTAATAATCCTGGCTGCTTTGCCTTTGGGGTGACAGCACCCACCTAGAAGAGCTTCTCATAGCATTTCCCACAGTGGATGGTGTCACTGTGAATGAAGATCTGATCCAGGAGCTCACCCATTGGTTTACTGCAAATCCCACACTGTAAGAGAAAACAAGTTACAGGTCAGTACACAAGTGAGGCAGGGTAAATGAGTGCAGTGGGGAGGGAGCACCTGACTGAGGCAGGCAGACAGTGAGCAGAAGGCACACCCTGGACTTTGAAGAAGACAATTTAAAAATAGCAGAAAACAGATACAAAACCCAAACTGGAAATGAAACAACAAAATCAGACCCCATAAAAACTAGCAGGTGGCATGACTGCATAGTGAGCACAGGTTTCAGAATTGGTCCTGGGTATGAGCCCTGAATCTACTAAGCAGACCTTGAATCATATTGTTATAACATTGATGAGATGCCGGAGAAACTTAACTTGTTTATATCAATTAGCCAATGGTAAAATTGATTTTGTTACACATTAAAACTGGTTTCAGCATATAATGTTATATGCTTAAAGTCACAGAACCTGTCAATGACATTAAGTGTGAGGACTCACTGTATTACGCTTCTGTCATTTTAGCTACTGTGGATCAGAACTTGAACCTCAACTTTGCCAAGAGATGCTGCTGATCATTTAGGTGGTAATCTCTAGGAACATAGAAAAAAAAATCAATAATCTTGGCTTGCAATGTGCTTCACACTGTGGAGAACAGGGGACCTGAAGAGCTGTTATAATGCTGTGGCCGTGGGTGTCCTCTCTTTTTTCATAATGTAACAATACCAGCTGTTATGTTTAAAATGTTATAACAACTTAATAAAGGTAAGAAAAACCTACAATTATGGATATTGTCAGACTAATTTATACAAATGAGCTTGAGCAGTGGGGTGACCTTTCCTGGGAGGAAGCAGAGTGTAGGCTCTGATGTTAGGACCAGGATTACAATCCTTGGTTCTGAGCAGCTCTGGAATACTAGAAAAACAACTCACTTTTTACATCTCTGCTCAAGGTCTATAGGACAGCTCTCAGGCAGCCAGCCTGCCTTACAAGGATCTTCCAAGAATGTCAGGCCTCACTGTTTTGTCACAACTCCAACTTCCTGAGCCCCAATCAGGCAAATTTAAAATCCCTGCCCCTCCATGTCTCCTTCTCTATACCTCCTCCCACGCCTGTGGACCTGCTTTCCTACTCCTATTCCCTCTGTGCCATGGGTGAGGAGGCAGCTGCCTTTGTTCACGTTCGGCCATCTGGAAAATACCTGTGTGCCCCTTCAGGTCAGACTCCAGACCCATCTCCCTCAGAAAGCCCTCCTTCAGTGCTGCCTCTGCTGTCTACTTGCTCAGCAAATAGGGGTACAAAGCCAAGCAAAAGAGATAGTCTTCCAGACTCACTTTCTCCATGTCTATATGTCCTATTCTCCTATTAGTCCACTCTAATCAGGTTCCTGTCCCCACCACTCATTTACCTCCTTTGACTTGGAAGCTCATTCAACTCCCAGTTTTGCAAAGCCTCTCAGATGGAGCTCAATCATACTGAGTTCAAGCCTTCTCCATAGTGTCTGAACCCATAGGACTCCCTAACTCTGGACAATGCTCTTCTTCCTTACCTTAAAGCAATAGTCATGGCAGCAGATGCCAAGATGTTCGAGGGTAATCTTTGGACAGTCTAGGATTTCTCTGTTGCAGTAAGTACAGATCCCTCCAGTTGTTCTGTACGATGAAAAACAAGAACCTGGTGGTCAGGCTGGCATGCAGACTACTGACATTATCTAGTCAGACCCTCTGGTTTGACATAGCTAGGCCCAGGTTTGTTGCCAGTATTCCTGGCCTGCCATCTTTTTCTGTGGTGTGCAATTAGGTACATTGCCCTAGGCCAGATCGGGCCTCTGTAGACCCTCACATTATTTCCAGAGAGTGGTCATGTATCTTTACCTCACTCGCCATTGTATGTGTAGACGCCCTGATGAGATTCTTATTCCAGGCAGCTTGCCTGTCTCTGCCCCCAGGCTAGCATATCTACTCCCCTCTAGACCAGCAAGACCCACACGTCTTCCCCCTACAGGAGACATGTCCTTGTACATGCTACCTTGCCACCTGTCTTGCTGGCACTTCTGTTCATGCCTGGGGCCACTGAGCCCTGCCTCTTGGCCTGTACACTTTTGGACCCCTGGGGTACTCACTGTGTAACTCACACATCTCAGACGCATTATTTATTCTTCCATAGCTGTTTCCTTCACTACGACCTGAGTAAATTGCATGTCTAAGATTCCTTGCTCCCTTATTCCAAGAATTGAAAAACAGGACTTCTTTATCATTAAGACCATCCTGCGAACTGCTGTCATCTAGTGACAGATTTTGAAACTGCGGAGTAAGGCACTCTCCCTATCTTCATTCGTTGCAAATGAATGGTTCCCTCTACCTCTTTTCTCACTTCTCCATGGTAGTAACTCACTTTTTGTCATTTCCCACCTATCACTCTCTTTCGTAGTTTTTTTTCCGAGATTTGTAAGTTTATAAAGTGATCGAATAGGTTCTAATTCCAAGGGCCTCTCCTGCTGACAGGAGCCACTTAGGCTTTCAGACACCACCATATCCTTTCTCAGTGGCCCTTTGCGTTCACTCTGCTCTTAGCTGGGTTCAAAGGCTTTAACATCCCGATAAGGGACACACAGTAGTGTAACATATCTGAAACCGGATCAGACGCAGCAAAACAGCAAACATAAACAACTGGACAGCGTGGCAATCTCCCTCAGCTGTTTCTCCTCTGTAGACCTGCAACCTCCCTGGTAAGACGGCAGACTTACCTCTCAAAGTACGGTATGCTAGCATATGGGGGTTTCTTCTCCATGTTGAAGGAGTCCTCAGTGCTGCCGATGCTGCAGAGAGTGTGGCGGGGAAAGAGGAGGGCAGAAAATGAGAGCCAGGTCACCACCATAGTCATAAGTGAGGATGCTTTTCTCATTAACACTGTGGCCACGAACTGAGGCATGGCTCTGCATGGTCAGCCATCGTCTGTTATGCTAAATGGTGGGGGAAGTTTTAAACTTGGTGCCAAGGATGCATAGTTCTCTTGGAGAAGAGCCCTTGCATGGGGGTCAAAGAGGGTCTGCCATGGTGAACCATGGCTAGGATTTTTAAGGGTGTCTATACCGTGAGGACCCCCCATTTCACTGCCCAGTGGGAAAAGAACAGGGCTTTTTCTCTCCATCTATGTGTCTGCACTGTAATGTACCAGTATCCAGGAGCCACTCACAGCAGAAATTAGATAGTAGAAATGGGGACAAAGAAAACATCCCAGTGTAATACCTCTGCCTGCATTACAGGGTGGGAATAGGAGTGACAGGTTTTTCTTTTTCATTATTTGTCAACAGTATGACTTTTTATAATAAAAAGTAATGGTTTAAGAAAATTAAACTATTGCCAGGGAAGGACAATTAAGTACAAGCCCTGTGGTATACTTTAGTGAAGCTGCCATTCTCATGGGAAACATATGGTGACCCCCCTGAGGTAGTCAGGAAAACTGACTGAGAGGTTAAGCAACCTGCCCATGGTCACACCCAAAGAAAGGGGTGAGCTAGAGTTTCAGCCCAGGCTCTGATTTCTTCCAAACATTAAGCTTACCTCTAACCCTCTTCAGGCAAAAGGGGAAAACACACTGGACTACACAATTCTCATTATCCAATAAAGAAAGTCTATTGGTTTGGCACAAGATGTAACATTTTCAATGAATGTTAAATTCAATTTTAAACTAGACTTACTTGTCAGAGTATAAGAAATAAATTTAACAATGGTGGGACCGGGAGAAGAGAAACAAGAAGATGGACAAAGTTCAGTCAAGTGACACTCATACAGGCAAATGCTGGATGGCGGTGGCAGCTCCCCTGGGGTGCTGGAGGTTTTTCATACACTATTTCTAACCTCAAAACCTCTCTGAACAAAGCTATAGTGACAGAAAATAGATCAGGGGCTGAGGCTGGTGGTGTAGAGAGCTGCTAATGGATACAGGGTTTCCTAAGAGGTGATGAAAATGTTTATGGGGAAGTGGATAGTGGTAATGGTGGCAAAACATTGTGAATGTACTAAAAACTACTAGACTGTACACTTTTAAAGTGAACTTTATGGTATGCAAATTATATTTTAAAAAAGTTGGTGAGGAAAAACTACCCTAAGGAGTTACAGATGAAGAAACTGAGTCTTAGAAAAGTTAATTATCTTGTCCAAAATAACCCAGCCAATGGGGGCAAGGTGAGGCTTCAACATGACCCCCAACTTCATGCTCATCATTTCAGAGCACCAGTGAAAACTTGTCCAGAATCCCCAAAGGACCAATCCTGAAATAAGACCAGGATGCTTCTCTCTGTTACTAAAATCCTCACCCTAGCAGTGAGATGGTATCTCCTAAAAAACATTCCCAGGGGGATGCTGTCTAAGTGTAGTTTGCTTTTTTTTTTTTTACCATCACTGAAGGACATGGCTATTGATTTTAGAGGTAGGGGAAAGGAGGGAGAGAGAGAGGGAGAGAAACACTGACATGAGAGACAAACACTGATCAGTTGCCTCTTGCACACGCTCGACTGGGAATGAACCCGGAACCCAGGCATGTGCCCTGACTGGGAAAAGAACTCATGAGTCTTTTGTTTATGGAATGACACTCCAACCAAATGACCCATACTGGCCAGGGCTGTGTGGATTGTTTTTAATTGATGTGGCATGGAGGAACCCTTCCATATGGCTTTAGGAAGCAAACAAATGAAGACATGATGAGTGAAAAGTTATGCATATATCAGGATCTGAAGTCAAATGTGTGTTCAAATGAGGCACTTGACATGCTGGAAAGGGTATGGGAACTGAAGAGAGGAGTCTCATGTTCTGGAACAAGATTAAATTAACTATATGGTCTCTAAGGTTCCCATCACTTCTGTAAGCAGTTGTGCTCTCAGTATTTCTCAAAAAAGAAAACAAAAACCAAAAAGCTAGTCTACTGAGAAACAAAGACAGGCAGAAAGGGATGGCACTGTCAGGTGTAGGATGACTTGACACAGGAGGAACATAAACACACTGAGATAGGCAGAACAGCTGGAAATGCATAGATCATGTCTGTAGGCAGTTACGTTATTCATCCATTCAACAAATGATTACACAGAGGCTACTCTAGGCCAAGTCCTGGATGAGGTACTGGGGACGCAGGAGTAAGGACAACACAGTGCTCTGCAGGAGAAGGCCATGGCATGAATTATTCAGGGACTTGCTCTTACCTGCTGTAGTGTGAAGACACCAGCTTTCTGGAAGATACCTCACTGGCATTCATGTACTCCTTCATGAAGAGAATCCCTTTGCTGTAGATTGAGCACAGCAAAACAGAAAGAGGTATAATGAAAGATTCCAAGGGACTGGGCCTGTCCCAAAGGAGGGGTTCAGTGCTGGGAGGATCCCCCAGCTGGTTTGATGGAGGCAAAGGAGCTAATGGGAAGGCCTGGGGCAGAGGTGCTGGTGTGCTCCAGCTGCTGCTGGGCAAGGACAGTAGCAAAAGGAATCTGCCAGACTGCTGAGACCACTGGGAACTCAGGCTGAAATCAGAGCCATGGATTCCGGTTGCTGTGTATGGAGGTGAGAGCCCTACCAAGAAAGAAGGTCCCTGCAGCAAGTGGTGATACATTTTCCTCCTTCACACAGATATCAACACAACCAGAGGCTGCCCCACCCCACTGACTTCAGTACAGTGGACTTTCCATCCCTCCTCTCTGACCGGCATTTTGTTCCCCTTCTCCCGGGACCAGGAGAGCCTCCAACTCTCAAACCTACACTGTTGGTCCTCTCCACTCTGTGTGAATCTTCATCAGCAATCTAACCTCTCCCTTGCCATTCATTGAGGTCCAGAAGCTCAGAAGGCACCTCATCTTGGCCAGGCCCCTGGCAACATTGGAACCAAGGAATGCCTCATGCTCGGCTGAACCACATTCCCAAATTTACCCATTTCTGTGCACCTCTGATCCTCCCCACACACAAATCTCACTCAGCCTCCCCATAATGGTTCCTTTCCTACACTCTAAAATAGCAGGTGAGGGAGTGGGTATGTGCCTTTCCTTACAATGGGTAACAAGAGGGAGACAGACATACGCCTGAGCCTCAGAGGGGTTTCTTTGGCCTTTCCAAGAATGTTCCCTAAGAGTTATGACCAATGCCTTATGGATGGCAGAGCCCTAGGAAGTATCACGTCAGCTTATTGGGATAGGGACTCAGGCTGCACTACGTGGCCCCTTAACCAATGGGCTGCTGGGAGTTGAGGGAGACACTAAAATTAATGTCAGGAAAGTGACACGGGACAGAAGGCTAGTCCTTTAGCTCTAGGGAGGAAACAGCCCAGAGAACATGTCCCAGGTTGTTCCTTCTTACCTGGTTGAGCTGGGATCCAATTCACTTGGGGAGGCTGTGATGTAAACGTGAGACTGCTCAGTGGCAGCAGTCATTGTAACAGTGACCATACAGCCTGAGGGGTTTCTCACCATGAAAGAAATAGAGGAAGGGCTGAGTGTACCCATACAGAAAGCTGACATCAAACAGGGTCAAACAGGGGTTTCGAATCCTAATCTTCAGGCTGCCCTTGAAAGTTTTTCAAAAAATGCCAATGTTTTTGCAATAGCCTTTGCAAATCACTGAGCTTTTGCTGTTCAAGACTCCTGAGGTGAACAGGTGGCACCACCCACTTTACAGATGAGAAAACCCAGGCTGTGTGAGCCAGGTCACCCTGTGGGTCAGTGGCAAGACCCCAATCTTCCAGTATCTACCAGAACTTCCCATTGCAGCCAAGAACCTTGGCCTGTGACTTACTTGCTTAAAGCATATCCATGGGGCTATTAGGGACTTGGCAGACACATCCCAGCTCAACCCCTCAACGGATAGGACAGCCCCTTCCTAAGATCAGCTTCCCCTCTTCCAACCCGCCAGTGAACTCTTTGGAGAATACAAGGCTGAGGGAGAGAGGGACAAATGAATTTAACCATCACAAAGGAAGAGAATTGGATGCAGTTCATTCTGGAAGGCATCACCCAAGAGCAGAGGCAAGAAACTGACAGGTATAATGGATTTTATGAATCTCCATCTTTGACTACAACATATATAGCCCTTGCCCTGGAATGTGAGACCCAGACAGCTCACAAGGTTTTTCTCTGGCCAGGCCCTGACTTACTCTCACTTTGCCTGATCCCAGGTTACCCGCCCCATGCTAAAGCTGCTGAAGCTGCCCACTGCAATTCAGGGCATCCTTCTTGGCACCACCACTGCCACTCCTGCCACCCCTATCCCATTTTTGCCATCCATATCACATCTGCCCACTGTCCAGGAGCCTCAGGCCAACTCTATGGGTGCACACTGCCCTGGGCTGATTTTAAATTCTCTCCAACATGCTGCTGCTCAGATCATGCTCTGGATGTGGTCTGCCTCCACCTTGAGTAGGCTCTGGGGTATCATTCCCTTGCCAGAGAATCCAGTGCCCAAGACCTCAACTAGTTTAGAAATGGGGATCAAAGTGTCTGGCATCCTCTGATCCACACCCAGTACAACAGTCAGGTAGATAGCAAAGCTGAGGGAGCAAGCTAAAACATAATACCATGGGGATCCCCCCCAGGACTGCAATATGAGCAATGGTAAACCTCGAGTTACTGAAAACCTCCACCTCCCTCCTGTAGCCTCTTCTCCCCCTAGCCTGCAAGGTACAGCCCTAGCCCCACCTACCTGATCTCCTATCCCTTCCTCACTTCACTTCCTGCCCTCCAACCACAGTGACCTCCTTCCAGTCTCTTGATATAGGCTCCCTCTCTCATTATGACCTCTGTACATGCTGTTTCCTCTGCCCACATTTTGTTTTCCAAGGTTCTTTGCCAGGCTGACTCTTCCTTGTGGGTTAGGTCTCAACTGAACTGTCCCTTTCTCAGCAGAAAAAGTTTTTGCAGACCATCCTAGCTACAACAGCCCCTACCCTGGCCTCTCTCCATCACAGCATTTAGTTTCTTTCTCTTCTGGGCTTATTACAAATAGAGAGGCAGCAGATATAGCACAGCGATTAGCAGTATAGGCTCTGGGCTCTGACTATCTGGGTTCTAATCCCTGTTAGGCTCCTGCCTGGTTGGATGAATGTGCGCAAGCTATTTAACTTCCCTCTGCCTCAGTTTCTGATATGTAGAACAGAGATAACAGTACCTCCCCATAAGGTTGGTGTGAGAACTGAGTATGCATAAAGCACAAGAATGGTGCCTGCACATTCTCAGCACATAGCAAGTGCTAAGAGGTATCACTATGGTGTTTTTGTTATGGCATGTATTCATGGGTACACTGTGTGCTCCTGAGGGCAGGTGGGCAGGGCCCTGGCCATCTTGTTCAATATGTTTATGGCCACTGCCTACAACTGCCTCACATGAAGCTATTCCCAAATTCATGGCCACACTGGGAAAAGATCTCTGGGGAGCAACAGGAGCACCTAAATGCTGCCATGCAAGGCCAAACTGGTGGTGGGAGCAGTAGAAGACTTCATTGAATTTCCTTTATCTTTGGCAGGGAGTCCCATATATACCAGGGCACATACACATTCCTCAGAGATCTTCCATCTCCATGAATGGCAAAGGCACCCCATATCCCCCTCCAGAGCCAGGTAACCATGGTCCAGATTAGCTGCTAGACAACACGGTTCTCTGTGCCAGACTTGGTCTAACAGATTTGATGCTGTGGTTCAAAACTGAAGTCTCCATGTACACCTATCCCTCAGATGCTCATTGCTGGTCTGCTTCTCACTGGCTTCTAACCACTTACACCTGCAGAAGGTAAATGGCATGCTCAGTGTGTCAGGGTTTGTTCTGGGCTGTGAACCATGACAAAACCATGCCTGCAGGAGCAGGAGTCCAGCACAGTGTAGCAGAGAACTCTTACCTGCTGGCCTGATTCTCCAAATCCATGAGCTGCTGGGGTTTTCTGGGGCTGCCCTTCCCCTCTGCAGTGCTGGGGTCTTCAGGCTTCTGGGAAAATACAGCTGGATCTGCCTGGCCACCTTGCAGGGCTCCAGGCTTCTCCTGCCAGTTCTCTCCCAGCTTGCTGACCACATTCTTTTCCTCGAAACCAGCAAAGGAGCTGAGGAAAAAATGAGCATCCTTATGGATCAAGTATTGTGGGACTGGTGCCTGCTCACCCACTGCAAGCTGATGTCACCACCCATGGGCATGGCAGCTCCTCTCCTGGAGGGTGGGGCAGAAAGGAATGCAGCATATCCCCCATATTGGGAAGCAATCTATTTCTTCCTTAGGAGGACCCCAGTACTGCTACCCTCTTCCCACTGACAAAGGCCATCCCCACATGTGGTAGGTGAAGCCAAAGTCTTTTATGCTTTTGCCACCCCATGAATTCAGCAGGGAGATAGTGGCTTCCTGACTGTCCCAGGCATCAAGGTCTTCGGGAGGTCTTCCTTCTTCCCTGGCCTCATATCACACCAACATCTATACACCTGTCACAACACCATCCCCTTCCTAAGTAGCTTCCCAGGGCTTTGCTCTCTCTGCTGGTCCCTCCTCCAGAACCTCTATCCTATGAAATGGTGCTGCTGCCTTGTGGCCTCAGACACTAAAAATGTCATATGCCCACTAGGCCACAGGCAAAGACTAAGTCAGGTTATTGAGAGCATAAGCCCAGCATTTCATAAAATAAAAACCAAATTCACCATCACCTTGACTCTGGCTCATCCTGAACTCAAACCTCCCACAATCAGCAGCCTGCCTTCAATTGATGGTGGGGTTACCCAGGGACAAGAAGACCACACCACCACCTACATCCAGCCCTGGGACTCCTTATTTATGAAAGTTAATCCCATAGTAGGAAGACTCCCTGCCTTCAAGCAGGAATAAAAGGAAAGCAATTATCATATTGCCCATTTTTGGACAGTATACTCTGGAAGCAATGTGACTCTTCAGCCTCAGGTGGAGGGAACCAAAATACCTCAGCAAGGAGAAGCCAAATACCATTTCCAGCTGTACCTGGCAGATCTGCAGGCAAGTGGGTACTGTGCCTTGCTGTGCTGCTTTTACTGAGTCTGTTACAGCCCAGCCAGATACCAAAAATGGTCTGCTTAGATAATGCCAGTCCTTTAGCAGCAGGATACCCTGACATACCATCTTCAGCTCTGCCTAGGACATACAAAGATAAACCTGGAAGGCCTAAAGAGTTTGTCTGCTGACTGGGAACCCTGAGGTAGCTTTACCGTGGACTTAAGAGTCCTGTTGTATCCCATGTTCTCTATAGAATTATGGTAACAGAGGTTGTCCTCACCAAATTTGTGAATAAAGCCAAAATTGTCTTCAAAGAGCAATTTGGGGGTCTACTGCAACACAGGGACAAATATGAATAACAGTCCTTCACTCTTGGCCTACAGTTGTAGGAGGTGTAACCCATGTGGTGTATAAAAAGGAAATCTTAGTAAAATGTCATAGGAAGTCTTGCTGAGCAATGTCACAGCCTAGAGGTCTTCCAGGCCCATAATAAATTATCTGGAAGTCAGACATTTAGAGATAGGCAAGGTAGTACTTCTACCTTTAACTAGATCAAAGATCTAGTAGCCCAATACATCTACTGCCAATTCTTAACACAATCACAATCACTGCATGGAAAAGAACACCACCTTTCACTCTTGTACCACCTCCAACAGACTCCTCTACTGGTTGACAGTAGTTGTCCACAGTGAATAAATTTGCTTCAAGTTCACCTGTTCTTCATGCAGAAAGACAATAACCTGAAATGCCCAGATTGAAAAAAAAAAAAAAAAGGAAAACAGCTTATGTGTTAGATGTACAGTGAAGCCTAATAATACAAGTTTTGTGGAAATAATATGATCTACTTTGTGTCTTATTAAGTGAAATCAGGCCAATAAAGCTTGTGAAGGGGAACAGAGGACAGCTTTCTGAGTGTCCTTGAATAGTTATGTTAGAAGAAAATATTTCTCTTGGGCTGCTTATTTATCTCTAAGTTTTTACAAACTTTGTGTCAGGAAATGCTTTACACATACAAATCCATTAAGTCTATCAGCAACCCTGTGTGACAAGAACTATTATATCTATTCTAAAGGTGAGGAAATTGAAGCACAGAGATGATAAGATACCCAAGGCCACAGGACAAGTCACAGTGCTTAGATTTAAATCAAGCGCTGGAGTCCAGGCTCTTAATCACTGTACCATATCACCTCTTTCTGTACCTGCGCTGAAGCAAAACCAATTTAGAACAGGTAGAATTCCTCAAGTTTAAGACAGTTCCACTGCCCTACAGGATCTCCCCGCCCACCTCCATCACCCTTCCTCACCCAACTCTTGGGAACTAAGGCCCTCCCCACGGAGCCCCAGAACCCAGAGAACGTAGGTCCGCCCTGGGGTCCCTTGTGAGTGGATGGTCCACCTACCCTATGTGTCACAGCCTGTACCCCAGGACAGCTCTGAAGACCAGGGTCCAGGGACGACTGACTCCAGGGCACCCTGCCAAACGGGATCGGGCCACAGGATCCCCTTTCGGCTGCTTGAAGTTATTCAACTCCCTTCCTCTCTCCCACCTCCGCATGCACGACGGTAGTAGAAGGGGCTTCAACTCCAAGGACAGTGGAACAGTGCGTTAACCAGGCCAACGGGGGAAGGGCAGCTGGAGTCCAGGGCGGCCCGACCCATCTGTGATCCTCGCGCGCCATCTGTCGGCCGACGCGGGCACGGCCACAAGAGAAACGCAGAGGAACCCGTTTTCTGGGTGGGCAGCCATTTCGCTTTGTGGATGGTCACATTTCCCGACAGGCACTGCGACCAGAACTTGCAGCTGCAGGGAAATGGCGGCTTGCGCAGGCGCACACACACCGGGCGCAGGCGCACGCACGCACGGGCTCAAGGAACGCACGCACAAGCGCACGCAGAACGGTTTCGTGCTTGTGCGCAGGCGCAAGCACGCAGGCAGGCTGGGAGCAGGCGCACGCACGCACAGGTGCACGCAGAAAGGTTTCATGCTTGTGCGCAGGCTCGCGCACGCTCGCGCTCAAGCCACGCACGCACAGGCACACGCAGAACGGTTTCGTGCTTGTGCGCAGGCGCGCGCGCGCGCACGCCTGCGGGCTGGGCGTAGGCCCTGACCAGGAGCGAGGCAGGCACACGCAAGCGCATACAGGATCTCATGCCCCACTAGATGCAAACGCGCGCAGGCGCGCATCTACTCTCGCTGCCCAGACACTGGGAAGATTCATAGCTTCTCTCTGCGTCCACCCTTCTTTGTTCCCAGTCCAGAATCTCCTGGCTTTCCATTAAGATCATGAAAGCTCTAGAACAGGGTTTGTCAACTTCGTCTTTGTTGACATTTTGTACTGGATAACTCTGTGGTGGGGTTACCCTGTGCATTGTAGGCCTTTGGGCAGCATGCCTGGTTTCCACATGCTATTTTTCAGTAGCACCTTCCTTCCAGCTGTGAGAATCAGTAGTGTCTCCAGACATTGCTAAGTGACCCCTAGAGGGTGGGGAGGTTCAGGACCACTACCCTACAACAATGGTTCTTAACCTAGACTGGACATGAGATTAAACTGGGAGCTTTTAAAAGATATTGATGGTTGTGGCTGGTGTGGCTCAGTGGATTGAGTGCTGACCTGCGAACCAAAGGGTTCAATTCCCAGTCAGGGCACATGTCTGGGTTGTCAGCCAGGTCCCCAGTAGGGGGTGCATAAGAGGCAACCACCCATTGGTGCTTCTCTCCCTCTTTCTCCCTCTTCCACTCTGTCTAAAAAAATAAATTAAATATTTTTAAAAAGAAAAAAATAAAGACATTGATGGCGGAGCCCCACCCCAGAACAATTAAATCTAATCTCTGCATAGAGCTCAGGAATCTTTTTTTTTTTAATGTTTAAAAACACTTCCTGAGTGATTCCCAAGTGCAGCTAGAGTTGTAAAACACTGTTGGACAAAGTTTGTATTGATTTTACAAACTTTTACCCATCAGAGGAAAATGTAGTTTCCAGCCTGGTCACATGTAAAGAAGTAACTGCAATGTGGTGTGAAAATGCAAAAATGCACTCACCTTTTAAACATCTAAATTACACCATGTTTCTCTTTGGCTTAAATTTGAAATAAGATCCAACCTCCCTTCCATGCTTACGAAGGCTTTGCTCCATCTATGGTTCCCCTCACTGGCAAGGTTCCAGCCAGCCACTGTGCTTTGGAACATGCTGAGCAGGTTCCCACTGCAGAGTTTTTAGGTTTTCAGTTCCCTGCATGCAACTCTTTTCTGCTTACTTTTCCTAGAGTTAGTTCCTTCTCATTAGAGGAGCTTCGAGCCACCTCCCTCTCTCTACCCATCAAAGCAGTAGTCCCCCTCACTGCCATCGCTCTTTCTCAGCACTCTGGCTATTTGCTTTAGAGCACTGTTCTTCCCAGCAAGCACAAAGACCTGGGTTCCAAGTCTTTGTTCTTCATTCTAATTAGGTGCAAATGTTGCAGGATTGTGGGGAGAACTGTATGAGACATTGTCAGCAGGGGGCTGTGCACAAAGCATGTGCCCCCAAACTCAGTAACTGTTGTGATCTTTAACAAATTTCCTGTTCCATCATTCCCCCACAAGGACCCTCAGTGCCAGTCACACTCAGCTACATACAGTGCCCAGAAAGCACCAGGTTTATTGGAGTCCTTTGCATATACTGTTCCCTTTGCTTAGAGGACTCCTATTCACCTTTCAAGGTTCACTTCAAAACCCACCTTCTCCATGAAGCCACTATGCCTGCCTCCCTTCCCGTGCTCCAGCATGATATGTTGTTCCTCTCTGGGCCAGGCTTTGCTCCCCATCAGCCATGTCTGATTTGTCTGTGTGCTTCAGCTTCCAGCACAGGGCAGTTGCTCTCTGAGTGGTTGCTGACTGAAAGAGTGGGTGACTTCCTGATTGTGGAGGACTTCCTGGCTAAAGGCAACACAATGTATTGGAAGGCTGCATGGACCCAGACGCAGAGGCTACAGGGTTTCAACTGGGGCTTCGGCCCTTGCCATGTGCCTTGGGCTGGCTCATAGGCCTTGCTGGCCTCACCTTTCCAGCCAAAGGCTAATGTAAACCTGAGCTGTCTCTCTCCACCACAGAAGCTCAGCACTGCTGGCTGATGTCTTACCCCTTCAAGTTTGCTTCCATGTTCTCCAGGTCTGCTACGCTGTCACTCTTTATGTCAGCTGGTACAGCAGAGGCCAAAGTGGCAACACAGCTGAGGGAGGAAGCACACAGAACCACTGAGACCTCAGATCAAATGAGACTGGGGTCGCAGGCCTTCCGCTTCCCAGCTGCCTTCTCACATGAAGGGGCACCTATATCTCTGTCAGTAAATGCTGACCTCTCAGCTTTACCATTAGTGTGGCACAGGTGCTACAGTGGGCAATACAATCTTGTGAGCCCTGGCTGTGATCTCAGCACCTGAATTCAAGACAAAGTATTACCTGACCAGAGTGAGGGCCCCAGAGAGAAGTCTCCTGATTTTAGATTTCAGTGTCTTTGTCTTACCAACATCTCTTGGGAGTCCAGAAAGATCGTCCTTTACTAAATGCTCTACACACCCACAGCAAAATGGCCACTCTCACTGGTGGACTGGTAGATGAAAGAAAGCAGAAGCCTGCAGTCTGGGAATGCCTAACTTCTTCCCATCATACCTTTGTGCCCCTGGAGCCATGCACCCTCCCCAATTGCCTCCACGTGCTCCCTGGGATTCCTCTCCCTGGCTCCTGCTTGCTGGGCCAGGTTGTGGTCCCCACAGGATTGAGACCTCCTAGCAGGGTGTCTTCCTAGCTTCTGCCTCCTGATGTGCCTCTTCTGCCACCTCAACTTGGGTCCCAGTGGGTAGGTGCTGGGCTTTCTGGGTCCCCTGACTTATCATTTGTCCTCCCTCCCCTACTGCCCCTAGTGTGTGTTGAGCTGCAGGTCAGGGACCCTCCCAACCTTCCCTTTCCTGTGGTGATCACCTGATAGGAAGGTGGCATGGACCTGAGAAGTGTGAGGGGTATTCTGGGGCACTGGAGCTGAGGTTGAACCCTGAAGGCTGTATCTGGCAATGGGAATGATCACCAGATAGGTGCCCCACCCTTACCTGGTGACCGCTGATCCAGATTTATGAGGATGAGAGTTGGCACCAAGCCCATCCTCATTGTCCAGGAGAGGGGTGAAGCCAACCGCTGAGCACACCCTGTGGAAGGAGGCCAAGCTCAGTCTGGGTTCAACACCTTGTGTCTATATGTCTGCTCCTTCCTGAGAGGGTAGCTTCTGATCTTGACAGATAATGGGAACTGAGGAGCTGCTCAAATGGATTCTCAGGGCACAATACTCATAATTCACAGCCACCTGACACTGGGGCAGTGTTGCCTAGTGGTTAAGTCCATTCTCCCTGGAGGCACATTGCTTGGATTCAAATCACAGCTTTGCTACCTCACATCACCTGACCTTGTGACCTTATGTGACCTTGGACACATCACCTGAGTTCTTTGGGCCTCAGTTTTATCTTCAGTGAAAAGGGGATGATAATTGTGTCTGCCCCATAAGTGTTCTGAGAAAAGTAAATGAGTTAATAGATGCCAAGTACTTAGAGTAATGCCTGGGCCCTAGCATGTGCTAAAGTGTTCTTGTTATTAATACTGAGCCCCATGACCATTTACAGTCCATCTGTACCCATAAAGTTGATACAGATTGGGTAGGCGCTCTGTTACCTGGCCTTCCCAGGGCCAGGCCACATTTTCCGCCTTTCAGTCAGACCGACCCTCACAGAACGCCAAGTAGTCACAGCTCAAAGGGTATCTTATCACCTATGCAATGCAAGCCTTCACCCTTCATTTACACAGCACACTCACTAAGAGTTTCTGGTGTTCCTAAACCTGTTCATGCCAGTTGTACTTGCAACCATAATCATTAAATTATTAAGTAAACTCATGAAAATTAATGGAAAAGAGGGTGGTTGTTTCTTCCATGAGAAACAACCTTTTCTTTGGAAAGACAGTAAAGGCAAGTTTCTTAAAAATTATTGTCAAAATCAGTGTAGGTAAGACAACATAAAAGATTGGGTTAAAAAATCATAGAAATCTAGAAGATGCTTCAGCTTATTTTGCAAGTTAATTTGAGGTTTGGCTTCATTTTAAAGAAACTGAAAGCAGCAAGCAAAAGCTTCATTTTGTGAGGGTATATAAGCAGGAAGGATGGCCTGGATGAATATTAAAAAATGAAGCAGTGAAGAACCAGACCACATGACATTGGACCAGAGGTCCTCCATGACAGCCATCAGCCAATTGAGTCAATCTGCACAAACTTGCTGGCCAGCACACGGTGATGCAGGCTGCAGGTGTTGGCTCTCACACAGTCCTCTCCCTAAGTGACAGCTCAAAGAACTGAGGCCCTGGCCTGGCAGCCTTTTCTGCTGCCTGCTGAGGCACAGTAGTCAGAGGCTGGGGCCTGCTGTCCCCTTCTCATGTTGGCATGGGCTTCTGAATTTAGAAGTTGGGATTCTGGGTCCACACATCAGTTGCAAAGTAGTCAAGTTAGTGAGGGCAAGTGTGCCCCAGTGGGCTCAGGGAAGCAGAACCAGCTGGGAGGGCCAGTGGGGAAAGCAGTTTGCAGGGGCTCCTCCTCTGGATGCCCTCTATGGCCTGACTGCCCTAGGGCAGGGTGCTGGCAGGCAGTGTGTAATCAAGCTCCCTGCAGGCACTGGGTTTGCCATTCTTCTCTGGCCATGTGTTCTGAACCACAAGGGTTCTAGCACAGCTCAAAGCTGAATTATCTGTGCCAACATCTACATACCTAACCTTTGTTGCCAGGATGACTCATGTTTGGTTTGGAACCACTTGGGGACAGATGAGACCTTGTTACTTCCCAAATCACCTGAGAGAGTGGCCCCTAATGCTACCCAGGTCCAAGAACTTAGAGCCCAGCTTGTCTCCTAGCTTGTCTTACTGGGCCCACTGCTTTTCCTCTCATGAAAGCTCAGTGCAGAGCTGGCCAGGGAGGAGGGTGGGGTGGAGAAAGAAGGCTTTGGGGCTTTTGGAAGGGAAGGGAGAAAGCAGCTTCTACCTTGTTCTCAGAGGTCAGTGAAGAAGCAGGAAGGCACCAATTCATCCATCATTTGGTCATTCATTTGTTAGTTTGTCCCTTCACTAATTCTACCCAGTGCTTGCCCAGGCAGGGGCTGGCTCTCCAGCTTCAAGTGGGCCCTTTTGCCTACTCTGGAGTAGCTTGAGAGCCAGTGGCAGAGGGGGGAGAAGGAGTAAGATTCAAGTATAGATAATTCCCAGAAGTGGTAATCCTAGGCACAAAGTAATGTGGTGAGCGCTGAAGTGCTAGAGATGGGAGATGGAGTATGGAAATGACCAGTGCTCTGCCCCCAGCAGCCCAAGCAGTTTGAGCTGCTTGACCCTGGCCTGTCACCAGGGACATGAGAGAATCAACAACTTGGGGCCACCTGCTTTCTCTGGGCAGCTCACCCTCCTCTCCCAGAGCTGATGTCTGCTCCAGCCAGGCCTTCAGGTAGGCAGCCCGTGGCTCTGGATCCCATGATGCCATCCCTTGATTGTGCATGTGACCTGTTGTGGAAAGAGAGGCATGTGCCAATTCTGATTGGGTTTTGATTTAATCCAACTCACATGTCCTGAGAGTGGGTCTCAAGGACCAGAAACCTGGACCCTTGACTGTCACCCTGCACTGCGCCAACTGGAACCAAGATAATATCAGCAAGTATTTCTGATTTTCTTCCAAACCTTTTGGGCTGGGAGCAAGAGTGGAATCAAGAAACAGAGCAAGGTGGCAATTCAGGAGGAGGGTAGCACAATGCTGGGGCAATGGCCAACACAACATGGCACAAGCATTGGGGGACACTAATAATTAAACCATAGATCCTAGGGCAGAGACAAGTCTCCCCTACCCGCCCTGGGTCCCCTTTCCCTCATTCCCATGGCTGAGTCCCAGCTAGAGTGTGGGGATCCATACTAGAAGACGGTGGGCACTTATCCACTACTGGCTACCAGATTCCCACTGAGGAAATGCCCAACTTTCAGCCCCTGATCACCACACCCAGGTTCCTCTGGTCAGTGGGATGGTCGTAGGATGGCTGGGCACAGCTACCCTCTCTGGACTCATCATTCCTCACCATGCCTCTACTTCTCATCTTTGCCCTCTCCATGTCTCCTTTTGTCCACAGGTCATCCTGGAAGTCCCCATTAGATGCTCTGCTGGGGCCCATGCATCTTTTGGTCACTGACTTTCCCATACTGATAGCTTGGCAGTCTTGCTTGTCCTGGCCATCAGCAGGGCTACTTTCAATGGAGTAAAAGCACAGTGAAGTTGGGCCAAAGGCTGGAGTAGGAGTGTCCTGGCCCTGAGTTTTATCTTCCTCTGCAACTGGTTCCCTGAGGGCCTTTGGCAGGAGCCTGCCCCCTCTCTAGACCTCATGTATTCCTTCATTCATTCTTCCAACAGATATTCACTGAGAACACAGTGAGTAGAACAGTCTTGATCCCATTTCCATCCAGAGACCTTGGACTGGGGGACACATGGGATCTATGTGTCTCCACTGGATCCCGCCAGTTACCTTTCAGAGTCTGGATTGGGGCCCTTAAAGCCCTCCTCACCAGCCAAGTCTCTCTTAGGCTCTCTGGGGCTGAGGGTTCCCGTGTCTTTGGAATCTGGGGGGGATCTACAGAGGAAAGAAACATAAGTTAACAAACCAGCAGCCACCCACACTCAGGTGGAGGCAGTTACCTCATCCCCAAATGTCAGCTGTCTCCATGGAGCTTAAAACCTCATATTTCAGGATTGACCAATTCTCAAATCTCATTACTAATAAATACTGTTGATTAAGGACCAGATCATGGCTCTGCATATATTAACTCTCCACATTAACCCAAAGACAGGGGTATTGTTATTATCCATGTCTACTTTCCAGATGAGCAAAATGAGGCACAGAAAGCCTGAGCGACTAATCCCAAGTTCCACAGATAACAAAGGGGAAGAGCCAGGAATTGAGTCCAGGCAATCTGACTTCAGAGTTCTGAACTATAATCTTCTGTGGTGTAAGAGTGATCCTGGCCTCCTAATTCAAGCTCCTTCTATTCTGAGGTTATCAGGGAGCTTCATCCTGTCAAACAAAACAGAGACGCTTCTATTATTATTGCCATTGAGGACCGCTGACCTAGTGGAACATTACCACCTTCTCTCCTCCACCCATGCATCATGGCTCTGTGACATCACACTCTGTCTCCTTTGCCACACCTTCCCAGTCTCCTTTGCCTTTTTCTCTTCAGCCCCTTAAACTCTGGTGTTCCTAGTGTTCATCTCCATCTGTATGCTCTGTCACCTTGGCCACCTCCTCTGTTCCCATGGCATCAACAGGCCCCCTTGCTTGTTCCCACCTCTCCTCATGTTCCTGACCCATACCCCAACCATCTCCCAGCTATACCTTCTGGCAGCTAATGCTAAACCTGGCCAGACCTGACTACTGCCTCCAGCTGCTCTCAGAGAGGATGACCAGGCAGCTGCCTCCTCCATACTGTGGCCCCTGTCTCCTTGAGTACCATGACATTGTACCCCATGTAAACATTGACATTAAGCCCCATTGCTTCAGCTCTCATCTGTCTACATGTAACATGGAAATATCCTGAGCCCTGAGCTCTCTCCCACACCTCAGCCACAAACCCTCGTATTCCTCCTAGTAATATGCATTTGGATGCTTACAAATAGTCTCACCATATATTCATGCAAAAAAAAAAGTACTAAGTATTTGTATCACTCCTTCCCTCAGTTCCCACTACTGTAGTGAGTTATGAAGCAAAAAGTGCAGGGTGGAAGCCAGGCAGTCTGGGTGGGAGTCTTGGATGTGCCTGCTCTTGGTCATGTGTCTCTTCTGGGTCTGTTTCCTCACCTGTAAAACAGACACAGTGACTGCACCTACTTGGGACAGTGCAGGGTGTGGAGAGTTCTAGCTTTCCTTCTTTCTAACTTGATTCTCCTACTGGAAAATGGGAGAAGGATGCTCCAGGAGCTCTTATTGGGCTGTTGTAGCTCGGCCACTCCCAGACCAAGTGTCAGAAGCCTTATGGCTTCTTCGGAGGCAGCCTGGCTTCCTCCTGCATTTCTGGGGGTCACTTCGCCCATTTCTCAGAGACGGATCACCTTAGGAAAACCAGTGAAGTAGCTTCCAATGTTGCCTTATTAAAGACATTGTCACACTGGATAATTCTTCATCATTCCAGTAACAAACACTCCTGCACTCCTGTTCTGGGCGACACCCTGTGCTAGGGTCTAAAGGGAATGAAGTCTCTGCTCTCCAGGCACTTATGGGTATTGGAGCAAGCTGATCCATGGGAGGACAACTGTGTAGAAGATTCTGTGGTGGAGGTATGAATGCAGCACTGTGAGAGCTCAGTGAGGGAAGCCCCTCACAGATGCTACCTTAGAAAGAAATGCAGCGAGGGAGGTGCCCCAGGAGGGAGACATCTGTGATGGGACCTAAAATTGCAGAGAGGAAAGGGCATCCCAGGCAGAGCCTACAGCCTGCACAGAGGAATAGTGCTGGGGGACACAAGGAGGCCTGGAAGACTGGAGTGGAGGGCTCAGGGAGGGAGGGTATATGAGGGGACCCAGGGAAGAGGGGGAGGGGAAGGGCCAGGTGCAGTATCGAATTCAGGCTACAGAACCTAAACAGGGAGCTCCATTATAGGGCTTTTCCTCAGTGGGCTGGCATGACTATTTCTGCCTTTTAGAAATGTTACTCAGGTAAAGATGTGGAGGAGGGTCTGCAGATAGGGCCCTAAAAGATGATTACACACAGCTGGGTGAGTAATTGTTGAGGCCTGGATACAGAGGAGGGCAGCAGGGACAGAAATGTTTCTAAAATAGAATGGACAGAAGTCAGTGCCTGACTGGGGCAGGGCTGTAGAGAGGGAGAAGCCAAGGAGGAGAGTAAAGGGACGTAGAGATCCATGAGGATTCATCTTGGATGTCACTTCCTCCCAGGAGCCTTCCCTAACCACCCTCATCCCTATGCTGGTGACAGGCCCCTGCTCTGAGCTCCCAGTGTCTCAGAGATTATCTTGGTCATACACTCTGGCCTCTCTCTGCAGACCCTAGGCTTCATAAGACAGGGTCCTAGTCTGGTGCATTACGGCTGCCTCTTAGCTCCTAGCATCAGGGTCAGATGTTCCACAGGGGCTCAGTGAAGGCTATCTGGGTGAATACCTAAATGGGCAGGAGAGAGAGTGCTACAGAGAAGCAGGGAGGTATCCCTCCTTGGCCTGCCCCTCCAGAAAAAAAGTGGTCTCTACCCTGCTCAGATCTCCTCTTGCTCAGCTCCCAACCCCCCGAATTCTGCCTGCCTGTCACCTAGCCATATGCCTACTCCCCTGGGACAGGGGCTGGGTCTGCCATGCTCCCTGCTTGTTGTGCCCCCCACCCCATCCCTCACCCTCCCCAGCACTGGGCATGGTGGCACCATGAGCTCTCAAGGGTGACCCAGTGACTCCATCCTATTCCTGGTAGCTCTCCTCACACAGGCAAGGCAACTAACTGCTCCAGTGATGTCATGGGGCTTCACGGACCCCATGACCCCACCCAGCACAGTAGGTCAGTCCTGTGCTCAGTGCTCGGCAGAGTTGAACTCTCACAGCTGGTTTGTGTCTACATCTGCCTCCCCCACCAGGCAGACAGTCAGCAGCTCTGGCCAAGAGGTCTGCTGGATCTCTGCTGGGTCCCCAGAGTAGAGTCTGGCCTTCCACAAGTGCTTGCTCTGCAATAGTTGTGGAGTGAAAGAACGATATGTGGGCACAGAGCCTAGGTTGACCATGCTTCCCACCAACCAGACCCCAGTCCTCATCATTTGGCTGCTGACCCCATCTCTAGAATGGTGTGGAAGGATCTGAGACAGCAGAAGGGCCTTGGTACCTCATTCCTTCCAGGTCTGGGGCCATCAGGCGGAGTCCTGCCCCAGGCGTCATGATCTGTAGACGGACAATCTCCTCACCTCTTGCACTGTAGCCAAAGGAAAGAGCCAGAGAGTTGCTGCTAAGAAAAGTCCACCCATCTGTTCTGGGCATCCAAGGGCATACTCCCTCGGGAACCTCCTGGCTAGAGCAGTGGGACACTCAGGCTCATTGTCTTTTTTTCCCCTCTTGTCTCCTCTTTCACCTTGAGCCTTCTTGGTGCTGCAGCAGAGCTTGGACCACTACCTCCAGGCCCCACAGGAAGGGGACTGAAGGACCCTTTCACCAGTCTCCCACCCTCAATCCCAGCCCCATTAAGGCACAGACAAGGGGTCTCTTGATGAAAATGGAAGCACCCAGCCCCAACATCCTGTTTGTAGTTGCTGCTATGAACCCTGCTTATGGCCCTACTGGAGTGTCCAAAGTGACTATTGTGAGGCCAGTAGCAATTCTGAGTTCATTGGCTAATGCAGGCCGATGATGAATAAGATGCCTAGGAAACCTACAAACCAAATTTTAAGTGAGAGCCAGAGAGAGAGGGATGGCAGAGACTGATGGATGAAGGGAAGTGACCAGGCCCTGTGAGCCCACAGAGGATCAGACATTCTCAGTGCTCAGTGGGCCCCTTTAAGGGTTCTGGTGTTCAAAGCCTGGTCTGCAGGTAATGGCCACTTGATCCCTTCAAGCCTGATGAGTTTTTTGGCCCCACTGTAGGGCCTGACACCCAGCAGACTTGGGCCACAGTGATGGCCAGGGATGGTGAGAACCTAGAGCTCCCTGGATTTGATGGGAGTACCCTTCACCCCAAAGCACACCTCTCCAGGTCCACAGAGTAAGGCTAAGCCATGCTTTAAGACCCAGTCAAGGTTACATTACAGCCAATCACTCCTTCCTTTGGTTGCCCCTAGGCACTGGGCTGGGCACTGTGGTACAAATGAGGTGAGCCTCAGCCCTGCCCTGGTGAAGCCCCCAATGCAGCTGGAGGGAGATGGGGAAGGAGGAGGTGGAGGCTGGCAAGTATCTTAAATGCTGAAACCAGACATGGTGTAGCAAAGGGAAGCCACAGGATGAGCTTAGGGGCTTGACATGATCAGACAGGCATTTTAGAAAGGCCACTCCAGGGTTCCCAGGAGGAGGAGGGATTGGAGGAGCCAAGGTGAAGGCAAGGCAGTGGGTGAGCCTGGGTGTTGACCATAGTGCTTGACTCCAACCTAGACTGGGAGCCCATGGAGAGCCAGTTCAGTGGGTTGCTAATCTCTGACCTTCCTGGGGACAGTAGGGATGACCAGAATGAAACAGCAGAGCTGCCAGGAACAAGGCCTCTCCCCATGTGAAATCCAGGAGAGGGCCCACTCCACAAAGGCAGCTCTGAAGTCCACCCATCTCCTCCCATGACAATGATGATAGCATACAGCCCCTGGCTGCCGGCCCTACTCTGCCACATCTAAAGCATGTGGTGCCAGAGAGCAGCAACACGCTCCAGTTGGGGATGTCATAGGCAAGTTAAAAAAAACACACACACACAAAAAAAACCTCTCTCACTGATGTTTCTTGTTACGTCAGAGAGGAAATAGCAATGAAGTGTTGTTGCCTCAGCCTGCCCAAGCTGGCCCTCTCTCCCTCAACACCTTCCTTCTTCTTCATCATCCCCCTGAACAATTGCTTCTAAAAGACCCAGATCAAACAGGAGGTCTTCCAGAGGGGCTGTTATGAGTTGCATTGTGTCACTCCCAAAAGATATGTTGAAGTCTGAACCCTCAGTATTTGTGAATATGACCTGATTTGGAAATAGGGTCACTTAAGATGTAATTAGTTAAGATAAGGTCATACTGGAGTATGGTGGGCCCTAACCCAATATGACTGGGATCCTTATGAAAAGGAGGCATTTAAATACAGGAACACAGAGGAAAGACAGCCATGTGAAGGCAGAGGCAGAGACTGGAGTGATGCATCTGCATGCTAGGAAGCACCAAGGATTGCTGACAATAGCAGAAGTCAAGAGAAAATTTTAGAAAAATGTTCTCTCAGAGCCTTCAGAGGGAGCATACAGGCCTGCTCACACCTTGTATTAGGACTTCTGGCTTCCAAAACTGTGAAGGTAAATCTCTGTTGTTCAATCCACTCAGTTTCTGACACCTTGTCATGGCAGCCCCAGCAAGTTCATACAAGAGATTTTCAGCCTCTCCTCCCCTGAAACCCTCTAAAAGCCCCACCCCTCCCCAGACCCTCAAACACAGATGGCTCTAGTCCAATCTGAATTTCTCAGCTCAGCTAAGAGCTGCTAAAAAACAGGGACACTCATCCAGTGCAGCCCCAGCTGACTGTGGGAACATGACTGACAGTGGCCTGTGCCAAAGAGTTTGCAATTCATCTTGCCAGAAGAGGGAGAGAGGTGGGGAGGGATGAGGGAGTACAGGTTTTGCCAGCTATCAGAAAGAGGAGTATTCCTATGAAAACTTTCATAAGCTGAAATGGCATAAAGGGAAGAAGCAATGCGTTGAACGCTATTTTTGCTTTTTGCCTCTTTTAATAAAAGCAAAAATCCTCTTCGGATTTCTTTTGGTTAGTGAAAACAGATACTAACGTAGGTCTCTGTGATCCTTTTAAAAGCGAAGTGGCAGAAGGAGAACTTTCAAAAAGCAGGGGATACCTGTACCTCCTTCTCCAGAACCCACAGCCATATTTTCCTCAGAGGCCAGCAGGTGGCGATATTGGCATCTTTCATCATTTGAAGAAGAGTCCCTCAAATTAGCAAGCCTCTAGTGGGGACCACCTGACAATACAAGCATCCAGGCACTATACAAAGGACTTCATAAGCATTATCCTATCTAATATTTGGGACAGCCTCAGACAGTAGTTATCATTGCTTCCTATTTTACACATGAAGAAAATGAGGCACAGAGACTTAAAGGGACTTTCTCGAGGTCACACTATCAGTAAGGGGCAATGTCAGGATTTTGCCTTTTACTGGAATGCTGGAATCTGTGCACTTACTCACTGCTTCGTAGCTACTCTACCAAGCAGCATGCTGGGGCACAGACTGCAGGCCCTGCCCTAGTTCAGCGAGGCAGAGTGACAAGGAAGCTGGATCAGTGCTGTGATGGGGCAGCAGCCAGACCAGGAGGCCCTCATGGAGGTCTGTCTTTCTGGGAGAGGGTGTTCAAAAGGTGGGCAGGAGTTATCCCAAAGCAAGAAAAGAAAAACTAGATTAACCCAAGAAACCAGGCCTTGGGTGTGTGGAGGGAGGGCCCCCTTTCAACACGTGAGCAGTATGTGGGGGGTGATGGTGGACACAAGTAGAGTGGATGTGGACACTGGAGTTGAGGGGCCTTGGGATGCCCAAGCAGGTCTGCAATCTAGAGCAAAACTGGAGTTCCAGTGGAAGGAAAAAGATAGCTGGAGAGCCCTGAGGACAGAGCCTGTGCATGTCCTTGTGTGTCAATTCCTGTCCCAAACTTTCAGCCCTCCTTGAAGTCCAAAAGGGTTTGGCACCTAAGACAGGGGCACTCCTTCTGGTTGTCTTGCAGCATAAGATGAGGAGCTGACCTTCAGACTTGAGCCAAGGGGCTCAGAATATGGGCAGACTTGTGCAGGGGGCAGCCTAAGCAGGGCCATGCCTGAGGACAAGGCTGTGATATTCTTTTGTTCCACTCTGTCATAAACCAGCTACTTTTGAGATGCTACGAGACCCAGGGTCTGGTTGAGTCACTGCTCCCCATGGGGCTGGGATTCTTCAAGGGCATAGCCAGTCCTAGAATTCTCAGATAGCCAGACAGACAGGAGCTGAGTGTGGAGGACTGATGATGGCTGCCTGGCCCAGTGCAAGGCCTGATTTGGTCCAGTCAGAGAGGGTGGGTGCTCAGGACTGGCCAGCAGGTCACCTGGAAGCTGTCCAGTGAGTTCTAGACATTTCTAGATTGCAGAATCTGAGAGAACCAACACTCTGAGAAGTATCAGGCCTGCCATGCCAGCCATCCTTCTGGAAGGAGATTCCCTCATTGTGAGATACCTCTGGTGTCTGGAACATTCCATAATCCGATTCTAGTTCTGTTTCCTGTGCTTTACAAGCAAGTTTTATCTGAGCCATCCAGCCTCCAGAAATGGGAGACAATACATTTCAGTTGTTTGCTTCACCCCATGTGTGGGCCTCTGATACAGCAGCTCTAGCAAACCAAGACAGCCTCCATATGCTATCAGTCACCAAGTCTCATCAGTGCTACTGTGTGAAGAGTTCTCAAATATTTCCACTTGTTCAAAAGTTCTTATGGACAAAAGTTCAGACAAATATGGAGGATCAAAAGAGGGGCTGAGTGAAGAGGAGGGGCTTTCTAGCAGAGGGGCCCCTATCACCACCTCCTCTCTCCTCCCAGGCCCAGCTCAGCAGTCCTGCTGTTCCCTCTGAGCAGAGGTCTGCAGCCTGGTTCTCTACCACTAGTGCTGTGGCAGGTGGTCCAACTTTCTCCTGGCACAGAGGAGGTGACCCTGAAGACTCTGGGCACATACAAGTGGTTGCAGGGCTTGAGCTGGGGAGGGGAGTGGGCTTGGAGTGGCATTATAAGAGCTAGAACAGTTCCTGGAGTTTCCAAAGGTGACCTGTAACGACAGGGGCTCTGCCTATCTGGCCTCAGGGTCTTTCAAAGGTACCACGGAGGCACAGCTTTTAGCACACCTGGATTTGGGCAAAGCTTCCAATCTAGGCAGGGGCTTTGAACAGCAGTGGCAATAGGGTGCTAGCACTCTCAACAGGACTTAGCAGGATTCATCACAAAATACAAGGAGGTATTGATTGCTCTTCATCCACAGACAAGAGAGCACCATTATCTGCTTGGACACTCAGCATTCAGAAATCAGAGCAAATCAGGACCCTGACTGGAGAGAGATCACCGACGCCTTGTCACCCCACTGCCAGACCCTCCCATCTGACCAGCTCACAGTACACACCTGGGCTCCAGGCTCCCAGCAGGGCTTGGCAGACTTGGCATGCGTTCAATCCAAATTGCTTGAGACACTTTTCCTCGGCCTCCATCCAAACTGGCAAAAAAGGCATCTGTGAGCAGCACTGGGGACTGCAGAGCCGCCTTCCCCAGCAGGTGCGGGAAGACAGGGTTGGCAGGTTGAACTTAGCCAACTTTTACGAGAGCCATGAACAAATCTGAGAATGGCAGGGCTGGCACCCTGGCAGTGGAGCCGCTGCAACCCTGTGACACAGTTAACCACTAACCAGAAAAAAGTTCAGTGCTCTCTTCTTGGAGGCCAGGCTGATCCTTTCAGCCCTAGGACATCCAGCCAGATAGGCCCTCACTGATTTTCGTGCCCCATCCTGTCACTAGGCACATGGGGACACTGACTCTGAGGCTCTTCAAAGAGGTAACTTGGCAGAGATTCCACAGTGACTAAGTGGCAGGCAGGCCTGGTAGTCACCATCCCCAGACAGAAATGAGTGATTGATTACCTGCTGGAGACGGGAGGAGATCTTGCCAGAGCAGGTGGGTCCTGACTCTTTTCAGAAGACCTGTCCTCATCCACCACATCCACCCTTTGGGCAAGAAGAGAAACAGTTGAGCCACATTCTCAGCTGCCCTTGAAGGGCATGCATTCTTTCAGTGGAGTCTATAGCCATAAGGTGGCCCAGGCTAGGGGTTCAGCAACTCTCCTTTGGGATAAGGATAGCATACTATGTTGAATAGTGTCCCCCCAAAATGCATGTGTGCTTGTAACCTGTGAATGTGAGCTTATTTGGAAATAGGGTTTTTGCAGATGTAATCAGGTTAAGATGAATCCATATTGGATTAGGGTGGGCCCTCATCCAATGACTTATGTCCTTATTAGATGAGGGACATTTGCACACAGACACATAAAAGCCATGTGCAGATCCATCTGGAGTGATGCACCTACAAGCCAAGGATAGCTAAGTGTTGCCTGTGGCTACCAGAAGGTAGAAAAAAAGGCATGAGACAGTCTCTCCTCAGAGCCTCTAGAAGGAATCAAACCTGCCAGCACCTTGATCTTGAACTTCTAGCCTCCAGAACTGGGAGACAATACATTTCTGGTGTTTATGCCACACAGTTTATGGTACTTTGATATAGCAGCCCTAGGAACCTGATACAGCCACCAACAGTAAACCACTTTCTGTCACTTCCTTCATGCTGCCACCACCCTCTGCTGGGTGTATTCCAATCAGTCTTTCTGGTATTCCAGCACAGCAAGCTGTTCGCACCTCTGGGCCATTGTACCAGTGGGGCTCTCCACCTGGAACACTTGGCACACTGGATTTTCCTTTCCTTTTTCAGTCCTCGGCTCATTATGAAGGTCTTAACTGTCTAATCAATGGAATATCCCTAAAATTCAACTTTCCAGAAATTTCCTACTGGTTTTCCCTAAATATTATCTTCTCTTAGAAGATGTCCTTTTCACCTAATGGTGACACCCCTCCCTCATGCAACTGGAGTGTCCTGATCTTTCCTTGTTAAACCCTCTTCACCCTTTAGGGCCCATCGCCAATGTCATGGTCACTTTGAAAGGCCTGTCAGGGGATCCCAATGACAAGCCTCTGGACCTCATCCCAGTGATCACTCCTGTGAAGACATTGTTTAGCCTATCCTTGGTAGGATGGAAGGGAGGGAAAGGGAACAACTCCTATGTACCCCTGTAACTACTTATGCTTCAAAACTCCAGAGGCCCTTGGAAATACTATGGCTCTATCTTTGGTCAGGGGCCCAGCCCCATTACCTACTGGCAAATGGGAGTGTCCAACCACAAGCTGTGTTCTCTCAGTCAGGCTCCTGCCTACATAGAACTGGATGTTGGGGCCATATGTGCCACCATAGCCACCCTGGTGCTCACCCAGCCTCCAGACAGATGCTACCAGCCCCTTACAACTAACTACCCCTGACCAGGGACGGTGGCCCCACCCCATCCCATGACCCTCTCTTCAGTGCCCACTCTACACTATTGCCAAAAGTAGGCCTTCTCCATGGCCAGCAGCAGGCTTCTAAGGCTTCATTTGCTGACACTTACCTCTTCGCAATAAATGGTGCCTGCATCTCCTGGGCAGGGCTGCTGGAAAGGAGGTAGAAAGGAAATGTGTTGGGCATAATCCATATAGTAGACAGGTGACATCATGACCACTCTGTCCCAGGGGGTCCTGGGCCTCTCTCCCATTCCTAGCACCTTACCTGTCCTAATGGCAGCCACCAGACCCCTCAGTTTTCCAGAAAGTGCATCTGAGAAACACAGAAGGTCTAGCTAAGAGGGCCCACTCACCACCCCCTTCACCAGACACAGGATTACTGGAGCCCTGAACAGATAGGAAATGTTCCAGAACAAGGAGCCAGCTGGTGGCTGAGCTGTGTCTCTTGCTGTGCAACTTACCTGGTGCTCTTCTTGGCTGCTGACAGGACGTAGGAGCGCTCCCGGGCAGCTGTCTTCCTTACCACACTGCTGGCAGCTTCTGACCTGTGGTGGCAAGGGGACATCTGATAGACAGGTACTCAGGATGCCTTGGGACACCACAGCAATGCAAGGGGGCAAAGCTAGCTTTGATTCTGCTCTGAGGACCATTTAAAGGAAACTAGAGGCCAAGGGAATGGCAGCCCTTGTTTATTGAGCAATGGATCCTGCCAATCCATGTTGGCTCATTCCTTATACCCCAGGGAGGCAGGTGCTAGTATCACCCACAGATGAGGAAACTGAGGTATGGGTAGTTGTAGTGCCTTGCCCAATATCAGACAGTTAGCTGGTGGCAGAGTGGGCAGTCGATGCTAGGTGGCCTTCCAGGTCTGGGGACCCCTGCCATTGTGGACTCTGCCCTTAGAATTGTCCAGCTGCCAGGCCCTCAGCAGGGGGCTTTTCTGTATTTCCTGAGATACAGAGGGGCCAGCAGATGTTGGGATTGGGAGTGGTGGCAGGCTGAGCCTGGGAAGCTCTATTTCCTTGGGTTCTAGCTGTTTCCCAAGCAACCAGCCTCAGTTTGGGGCGAGGGACATTGAAACCTCTGGACCTGGCCCTGTCCCCTAGATATGCAGGCCCTACCCTGACTCTGCACACACAGCACATACACAGAGGGCTCTTGTGAGGGGACCCTGTGCTACCTATTTTGGTCCAATTTGCTCAGGACTCTTTTTAACAACCTGATATAAAGTCCTAAAGCACAACCCTTCCCACCCTCTGTCCACAGATGAGGCTTTCCTTCGACCCTTGTTACACAGGTTCTGCCCCATAGAATGTTCATAAAAGGGTCCCCTGAACTGGCCCAGCTACGTGGGTGGTTTTGGGAGTCAAGGGATGACACCTGTTGTTAGCAGCCATTCCTCTACCCCATAGGCCAGCAACAATATCCTAAATGTTGTGTATGTGCCATCACCCCAACTGGCACAATTCCTATTTTACCAGTCTGTGCAGACCTGGGCCCCAGGCCTTCCCATGGGATGCCTGGTGGGTACTGTTACCTCCGTTTCTGCTCATCAGAAGAGAAGGGCACATCCTCCTCTTCAGCAGCTCCTGATGCTGAGCTGCGCCTGATGTTGTAAGGTGCCCTGAGGGATGCAGAGTGAGAGAGGCTGAGGATGTTGGCAACTATGGCTCCCCCTCCCCCGACCTCTACCCCTGCTCCCTCTCATAGGCTGCTATTCCAAGCAGCTTGGCTTCCTGACTTCCAACAGTACCAACATATGTTAACCATACTGCCTCTGGGCTTTTGCTCATGCACTTCTTCCTCCTTGAGACCAGCCCTCTCCTCTCTCCCTGGTCCAACCCTAACTGTCCTCTAAGACCCGGTTCAAGCCTCAGTCCTTCTCCAGAAAGACACCCCGGCCACTCCATGTCACTGGGCGATGGTGACAAGGAACAAACAATATGAAGACATGGGGCCCCTGGGAACAACCTACAACTCTGTCCAAAGCTCTCCTCCCTTGGCACATAGGAAGGAACCTTTGACATGGGCTATGACACGAATTCCAGAAGGAACTCCAAAAATTTATATCCAAGAAGCAGCTCAGATTTGGGCACAAAATGCCCACAACTAATAGATTGTCATGGCCGGCAGCATGTTTAGGATCATCAGGCACCAGCCTGGCCTGGCCCAGCCCATGCTGAAAGCCCAGTCCAGAGGGGTACAGAGGCATATTCAGGAAAAAGTCAGCCAGAAGCAGCTCCAGGGCCATGACCCATGACTCTTTCTCTAGACCCACCAGCCCCTTCTACAAACTTCCTACAGATCCTGCTTTGCCTTAGATTAGAAATGCAGTGTGCACGGACATCCAACTTTCTGGGGCTTGTCACCCTCTAGTGGGTTCCAGGTCACCACATGAACTCACAGGGATGTCAGACCAATAGGACTAGCACTCCTGAGCTGTGCTCGGAGGCAAGCAGCCCGCTGCTCTCAGAGGGCCAGTGTTAGGGTTCATCTCTCTCAATAAGGAACTGAGCTGGGTCTGCAATGGCATACTCACAGCTTCTTGTAGTCCTCAGTGGTCATCCTGTAGCCAGAGGAAGAGGGGCGGAGAGGCCCAGCGGGAGCTGCTCTCACCACACTGGCAGTGCTAGAGAGGCAAGGAGTTTTCATATGTCCACCCTCAGGCCCCTCTTTGCCTCCAGATTTGCCCACACAACCCAGAAGATACATGGTAGGTGGATGAGAGAATGCTAGTGGCCTTTTTTCTTTGCTCTCAGCCCTGCCAGATACCCAGAACACCTGCAGCACCCTGAGCAGGCCGGCCCTCCTGCCAAGGGCAGACCCAGCCCCCTTGACCTTGCCTTTCTGATGGAGTCCAAGTTCAGCCTGACACCAAGGTGCTTTGACAATATACCACCTGAGCCTGCCAGGAAAGTGGCTTAAAGCACACAACACACTGCAGTCAATCAGCAAGGCAAACTTTCCCGCAAGTCAGGACTGGCTCAAGGGCAAGGTCACCAGTCGTATCCCAGGCACTCCAAGAGGTCAGAGGGCCCAAATTGGGCCATGCACCCACCTGAGAGCTTCCAGTACTTGTGGTGCAGCTGCCTCCTGCCCCAACCCATCTCCTCTGGTTGCCCCTATGTTGCTCTCCAGGTTCCTACCCTACCCTAGAGAAGAACAAAGCTGCCACCCACCACCCCCTCAGTGACAGGCAGAGTACTCTCTCTACCATGAGCCTGGCCCCGGCCCTCACAACTCCCCATTGGCTGGCTGGCTGGACAGAGCCCCATGGACACACCTTTTTGGAGCTCTGTTGGCCTTAGGAAAGTGCTTCTGGGGCTGGGACGAGCTGTCTATGGGCTTGGTGAACACTCCCCTAAAAGAAAGTCCAGAAGAAGCAGCCCATTAAGCTCCCAGGGAGAAGGCAGGGAGAAGTGCTGGCGGGTGTGGGGAGTCAGGCAGGCAGGGTCCTGCCATCACCTACCGGATGATATAGCCAGTGGAAGCCCTTGTGCTCGTAGGCCTGCTGAGGAAAAAGAAGGCATGAAGTGAATTGAAGCCTTGCTGGAGGGCCCTACTTTCTTCTGTCCCCAATGACAGCAAAGCGGCATGGCTAATGGGTGCCCCAATGCAGTCAGAACAAGAGGAGCAGGTGTAACCAGGAGCTTCCCAAGAGAGCCAACCAGCCTGTACCCCTACCCTCGTTCCTGCTCTGTTCTGCCTGTCCCTCTCATGTTCCCCAGAAAAAGTACCTGTGGCTGATTGTTCAGGGCCCACCCCAGCATGGCCCTGGCTCACAGCAGGTGCCTAGGAAAGCATGGTCTCTACTTAGGTATGTGCTACAGAGGCATCCCCTCCAAATTCTGGTTTCTCCCTGTCTTGCTAGGTGCCAGCTCTCTCTTGAGTGAGAGCTGTTCTAGGATTGCTGACAGTTTGGCCACCCTCTGCTTTTGAAGCTGACCCAGCTCAGGCTCCATGGTCAGAGGCCCGGGGCTGAGGACATGGCAGGTGAAGCCACTGCTCCTGACCTATTTCCCACCCACAACCCCAGCCTTTTCCAGGAAGGTTCATGAAGGCCTAAGGAGCAGAGCCCAGGCAGGAGCCCACCAAGGCCAGCTGATCCTCCTCTCTGCCTCCTCTTAGGCTTCCCCTCCTCCAGTCACTGAGACACCCACATCACAAGTCTTTATGGAAGTTTGGGACCTGAGAGCATGGCCGGGGCTTAGTCAGTAACTGGAAAGCATTAGGCTCCATGTGCTGGGCACTTCCTGCTTGGGAGCAACCAAGGGAGCAAGGAGTTGAAGGCGGGGTGGAGGTGGGAGCCAGGGGCTGACAGTATGAGTAGCCAGTGTTGAGCTATAGCAGATAAGGACTCTGTCCAGGAACAGAGAAGCCTGGGGCTGGAGCTCCAGGGTGGGTCTAAAGGGGCCTCATGCAGGCAGCAGGAAGGGTAGCACGGAGCCCCAGTGTTCTCCATCTCGACAGACCCTGTACTTAACTGGGGACAGACTCCTGGAGGTAAACAAGTTCCAGAAACAGTTGGGGTGGGATCAAGAAAGGTCACTTGCACCCCTTCTAGCCACAATGAGCACTTTTTTATCCTTACCTGAGAACATTTTTTCATTGCTTTTAGAGAAAAAGGAAGGAAGAGAAACATCGATTGGTAGTCTCCCCTATGCACCCTGACTGGGAACCGAACTCTCAACCTAGATACATGCCCTGACTAGAAATGGAACTGGTAATGTTTTGGTTATGGAACAACACTCTAACGAACTGAGCCACAGGGCCAGGATGGCACAATGAGCACTTTTAGCTGAAATACCAGCATGCTGGGGAGGTTAGGCCATGGACCCTGGTTGGCCCTGGACCCTCGTGAGAAAGAATGAAAGTTGAAGTTTATGTAGACTTTCAGGTACCCATACTCTGGGCCCTGAGTCACAAGATGTGCTTTCCAAATGTACCCACAAACCAAAGCCCAGGGTGAGAACTGCACCCCAAGTAAACAAGCCCACCCAACCCTACGAGTAAACTATCTTTGAACTGTCCTCAGGTCCTTGCCACAATCGCCAATTGCAATTCTCTTTTGTATGTTCATCTCTCTACTTAGGTTGTACCCATGGTTCCTGCTAGGATGTCAGTTCTCTGAGGAGCAGGCTATCTTCTCTGTGCTCAATACAGAACCTGGCAGGCAGTGGGCACTAAGTCATTGAGGGATGATGGGTAAGGCCACAGTTACCAAAGATAGCTTCTAGGGCTGGTAGTGAATTTGGACCACTCCCTTCCAGCCGCTGCCACTATCTCTACTGCCACATGAGAAAGGCCACGGCAATGTAACTCTCTGCCAAATGCCAGCTGTGTGGAACAAGGGTCAAGCATGAATTTCTGGGCCCCCCACCCTCTTATGTCTCAGGAGCAGTTCCTGCAGATCTGGGCAGATGTTCCCACACTTCAGAGCCTCCCTGGACACCTCTTTGCAAAAGTCCTTGAAATAGAGAGAGGACTATTCCCTTGGCCAGCTGGCAAAATAGGTCATCCTGAATTTGGGAGACAGTTGTCACAAACATATGAGTCTGCCCTGGGATGCCAATTAAATTACCAGGTGTACTCAGCGATCAGGGCTACCTACAGAGGGCGTCATGTGTGACTTTCAAAGCACCTCACAGACATTGTCTTACTTCCTGAAGGGGCTTCTTAATGACAATTTTGATCACAGTTGATAGGTGGAACCATAGAGGCCCAGGAGGGGAGGAGGTAGTTGTCCCAAAGGCCACACGGAAAGCCAAGAAAATGGACTCAGTGACTTCTGCCTTCCCTTTCCCAAGAGGGAGCAGAGCAGAAAAGTCTATCTTTCTTGTGGATTTGATATGACTTGCTCCAGACCCTGACGCCCCTTCTCAGCTTGGGCTCTATCCCTGTCCCCTAAGGTACCAGCCATCTGGGTACCAATTCTTACCTGGGCTTTTGCATCTCTCCAGCTGATGAAAAGGATGTGGCACGACTCCGACCAGAGGGCAGCTCTCTGGAGAAAGAGGGGTCCTAAAATAGTGGCTCCCAGGCCTCCTCCCATCAGCTCCCCTGTGACCTCCATCCTAGAGGCAGCTGAGAAAGGTGCAGTACATGCACCCAGGAACTTGGCCCACCATTCCCATCTTACCTTCTCCTTCTATGATTGTCCCCATATTCCACAGGTACTCGCCCACGTGCACCACGGCATCCAGGGCTTTCCTGCCCTGTGACTTTGGTTATGTCTTGCCCTCAGCTGGATTGCTTTTCCCTGCTCCATCTTCCCCAGCTGGCTAGTGGCCACATTGCCTGGCTAAGCTCTGAATAGTGGAAGCCCCTCAGCATCTCCAGGTATGGATGAGACTCATGGATCACAACCCCAGCCCCACCCTGTTGCTGCTGGCCCTTCCAGCCTCCTGGACTTACAGGGTGTGTCCCTCCGATTCATCTTGCTTGGTGATCCAGCTGTTGTCCCCCTTCAGAGTTGTTCTCACCTTCATCTGCTTGAGTACATTACTGCGCTCCTCTTCACCTGCTGTGAGAGGCTTCCCTGGCAGGGGCAAGGCCACACAGCTTCAGAAAGGTAACCCAGCCCTAGGACCCTGGGTTTCCTTTCCAGCCCTCCCAATATGCCTCTCTCACTCTGCTGCCCAGGCAGCACTCAAGGTCCTGGCAAGGCCAGCCTGGAAAGAGGCAGCTACATACAGAGCCCGGGACTGGGACAAGAGGGAGCCTGGGCCTCACCTTTGGTGCTGCTTCCAAGAGCTGAGATGCTCATGGTGCCTGCTCTGCAAATCACTTCTCAGTTGATTCAACAGGGCTCCTGGGCCAAAGGCAAGCATATGGCTGTCACTTCATGCATTTATAATGTCCTTTGGGCATTGGGAATCAAGAGCTGGTGGAGTCCTGGGTGGCAGATAGAGGCCAGAGAGTGAGCACTTACTGGATCTGCCACCACTAGGTGGCACACCCACATGTGTGCTCAGGGTCACTTACCTGGTAAACAAGGCATAGGTTGCCACAGGCTTTGTTTGAGACATGGCTGATGAGGGAATACCACAAGCCCTCCTAGAGAGCTCTGATGGCCAGAACCCACACCTCATCAAGTGTGGGGGAGAGAGTGGCACAGAGGGAGCCTTCACAGTGCCACACAGATAGCAGCTCCCTGAGGGCCAGCACGAGTGGACTCACAAGGAGGGACAGGAGGAAGGGTTGGGGCTGGGGGGCATAGTCATTTTCAAGTTGGACTATCTCTCTCAGTAGTTAGTACTTGCCTGACAGACCTTGGCTGGTCAGCTAACCTTGCAGGGCTGCCTCAGTGTTCTTCTCTGTAAAATGGGGGTTTAAAAAGTCTACCCTTCATGACTGCTCTGGGGACAGAATGGGGATCAATGTCTTGCAAGTGCCTGGCACCACATGGCACAGGGAAGATCACAAAGCAGTTAAATAGGAGCAGTAACCCTCTACCTGTCTTCGCTATGAGGGGATTGTAGGTAGTCCTCAATCAGTACAAGCATGGCCTGGGGATGGGCAGCCCTGTGTGGTTCAGAACTTGGCTCCATCTCTAGTGAGGAAAGTCTGGGGCCCCATTGCCAACTCCTAGTGACCCTTAGGGACCAGGCAAGGATGGCGATCTGGTAAGGGTTTGCTGCTATGCCTGGGAGCCAGGGATGTCCTATGCTCTGCTTTCTCTTCCTCTCTATCTCTGTCTTCTAGACCTGCTCTCCCTCCTTGCCTTCCCTTTGCCCTTCAGCCATATGTTGTCTTCCTGTGGCCAGTGGGAAGTGGGCTGTGGTGGCCTCTAAGACCTTCACAGCACCATGAAACCTATTTGCCTCAGGAGGGCCTGGGGTAATGAAGCCAGATGTCCAGGATGGGACCAGCCCGGTGCTGCAGGGACATGGGAAGCCCACATCATGGGTCTAGTCACAACCCTGAACTGCCACAGCCAGCCTCTTGGGCCTCAAGGGAAGAGTTGGAGGCTCAGGCAAGTGGGCACAATGAGAAGCAGGGGCCTGGCTCTGCCAGCACAATCTTGAGGCAGAGCAGCCTTCCTTTTAGGAAGGCTGGGACCCTCCAGGGCCAGGCCTGAGTAGCTGGGCCCTGCCACCATCTGGCAAGGCCTGCATATGTTTCTGTGGAGGTCAGGGGCACACTGAAATGGGTTGGGCAGGGCAGGCGGCCAAGAGCGAACCAAATTTGCTATGTCAGCAAGAGTTGGCATTGCCATAAACTGCACCAAATGAGCAGCCCAGGAGGCCTGAGCACACTGTGTGCCAAGAGTAGCACCTTATCATGAATGGGCACCCTGCATGCCCAGCCCCTGAATGAAGGAGGCCACATCAGAGTTCTACTGAGAAGAGCACATTCCACAGGTGATTCTCACAGGCCCAACTGTCCCATCCCAGTAACCCATGAACTAGCCCCACTGGGTGGGGCACACAGAATCACCTCATGAGCTCTTGGTCCTTTGGTGTCCTAGTGCTGCTGTCTGACTGTGAGACCTTAGGTAAGTACCTCACCTCCTCTGGGCCTCAGCTCAGGAATTCATACTACTCAGTCTTTAGATTCCTTCAGGAACTCATCAGTCTCATCTTGACAAACCTGTTGGACATGTTGCCCAGAAGTTTTCTGCCTAATCAGAACCAAATAAACCACTGCCAAAATCAGGAGGGACTCATACACATGTAGAATGACAGAGGCACAGGGGCCACTGGAGATTCCCAGGCCAAAGGGCAGAGACATGCACAAAAGCCCACGGTCAGGGAGGGCAGAGCTGGGATGGTGCCCACACTGCCTCAGGCGTTGTCTTTACAGCTAAGACCCCAGTCAGAAAACTCAGGCAAAGACTAGAGCCAATGATTCATTCATCTCAGAAGTCAAATGTCATTTTTTGATGGCACACTCTCTCTGAAAAAGTCAGAAAGTAGAGCCTTTCCATGGGACTGAAGAGGAAGGCAGCTCTTTGGCCAACGGGCTTTTAAAGTGATGAGTGCCAGCCAGACAGATGGACACATAAAGTTTGAGTTTAGGTCTCTGCTGGAGATCTGGCTTCTCCCTCCACTTCACCAGCCCCCCTGCTCCCCATACTCCACCTCACTCCAACCCTCATTCAGGCCATAGTCACTTCTGATCTCCTCCCTAGTCCATGTGGTTTTATCTGTGGCTCCTTTCAGGGGTGCTCATTGGCCTCTAATCTCAGTTGGCCTGGCTTCTCTCTCAACTTTTGTGGGCTTTCCTCTGTCTAAGGCTGGGGACAAACTTTCCAGTCTAGTGTTCTGATCCAGCCACTTTCGTCTCCACCCTGCACCCTAATGTTGATACTGCTCCAAAGAGACCATGTGACTCAGCATCTCTAGAAGGTGGCCCTTCAGCTCCCACTTGTCCTGCCTGCCCTTCTTCCTAGGGGCCTCTCCCTTCCTCTGACCCTGGTGCCATGGTACTGTGGACCCAAGTCCTTCCAGGTAAGACCTACCCCCTCCACCAGCCTCAATGAGGACAGAGTCCAGCACCCCTCAACCCTTACACACAGCCTGCACTGATGATCCCTACCACTGACCTGGAGGCCGGCAGGGGCCATGCTTCTGACTTACCCCTTCTTGGACCCAGGTCTCTGCTCAGACCCACCATCCCCTCCCCTCTCGGAGAGCAAGGCAGAGTGGCCATCCAATTAAATGGCAGCCGGGAAAATCCTCACTGTAGACAGAAGCAGTTTTGGAGAGTGGGGGGGTGGGGTTGACCACTCAGAAGGGTGTTCCCTGGGCAGCTCTCATGCACTGTTGGTGGGCAGGTTAATAGAAGTATCTTCTGGAGCACAGATCGCCATATGTTTTGAAAGCCTTAGAAAGGGCAAGCCTGTTGATTTAGTAGTTTTCCTCACAGCCATATGTCCTAAGGAAACAATTTGCATAAGTGAACCAAGTATACAAGAGCAGCACCATCCCTATGTTGAGTGTGATGATGAAAATATGATAATAACCTAAAAATTCCCAACAGTCATGTTTAAACATATAATTATCCATCATTCAAGCACATCCTATGCAGCTATTACAAATGATACTGATAGATAGGATATTTAACAAGCCTTCATGTGTATGGCAAGGCAGCTTTTAAAGTGAGATGTGTAGGATGGTACCATTATATTTACACAAAAATGCACATAAAAAAAGACACCTGAAAGTATACATACCAAAATATTTTGCTCTGCTCTATTTCTAATTTTTCTATCATTAACGTGTAAATATTAAAGAAACAGTGTTTTAAGCAAATGAAATGGGACTTGAGGCTGGTCAGATAGCTAAGGCTGGGTGTCAAAAGCTGCTAAAAGGATGGGATGTGAGCAGAATGTACAGATGCAGCAGTCCTGGGAATTCTCTGCCTCCAATGGGCATCCTAGGGTGCAGGAGAATGACACCCTGGGACTCTAGAAGCCCACTATGCCTTGCCAACCCTTGCATTGGGCACAACACACACCGGGCATCCTTCTGAAGACTCCATCCTCTTTGCTCAGAAGCTCAGGGTGGGGGTAGAGCAGGTGGTATGTTTAAGGTCTGACCTCAGTCTGATCTCAGTCAGGAGGTCACAGCAGCAGCTAAGCTGCCCCGGCAGCACAATGCAGAAACACCCCCAGGGAGCAGGAGGCTAGCTTCCCTCACAAAGGCAAGGGGCACAGTAGGACGGAAGGAATGCACTTTGCAGGTGCTGAAGACAACTCCCCATCCTCAGGCCTCTCCTCCACCCAACCTCGTCACCTCACCTCCCTCCCTGCCCCATACCCAGGCTATATAGCACTGTTCCCAGGGAGAAGGAGACTGTGACGAAGGGGGTCCTCTGAGCCTGGATATTGGCAGTGAAGGTGCAAGAAGACCCAAGTACTGGGATGGGGGCCTTGGCCCTACCTTTCCATGGGGCCCCAGGATATGGGTCATGAGCATGCTAACAAGGCAGTTGCCCAGTCCAGGGCCCAGTCCAGCAAGCCCAGCAGCGGGTCAGCAACTAGCAGGCAGTAAGTGTACTGTCATCCCTGCTTCATCATGAGCAAAGGAGCCCAGAGAGGTTGGGCAGCTGGCCCCAGGCCACATTCCTAACACTTCTAGAGGGTGGAGGATGAGGCCAGAATCTGAGCTGCAGCCACACAGTAGCCCTGCTGACCCTTTGCTCCATGGTTTGGAGTGCTCCCTGGAGCAAAGTGCTGGGGTGCAGGTGGCCCAGGCACACCCCCACCAGCACCTGTACACTTCCTACAAAGTTGGACACTTGGCCTCAGCGGCTGACTTGCACCAGCTAGAAGGAGGGGACACTTGGACTCAGGCCAGCTATATACACAATGTCTGTCTGGCCACTCAGCCTGCTCCAGTCACTACTGACTCCACGAACCAGACTCCAGAATCCCCTCCAAGGAGGACAGCCCACACCCCACTTGGGCTTTCCTTCCCTTCTGCACCTGAGATGCAAGATGTTGACCAAGTTCAGGAAGACACAGAAGAGATAAGCTGCTCTGACTGGAGCCCCTGCACTTCCCCACTTACCCCACAGAGAAGGGGGAAAGCAAAGTGAGATGGACACTGGATCTCTGGATTGTTACATCCCTAGCTGCCTTTGAAAGTAGGGCAGGAGACCTCATGCCTGCTTTGAGCTTCCAGTCTTACACTTCTCTTGGCCCCAAGAACCCTGCCATGCATAAGGGCCACCTGACCTTAGAGCAAAGACACCTCTGCTCCTTGTCTCTAAGTGGCCTCAAATGGTGTGATGCTGTCCTACTCTCTAAGCCTCAGTCTTCTCATCTGTAAAGTGGTGTCAAACACCTAGCTCGTGGACCTGCTGTCTAGTTCTCCTCCTGGCAACGTGCCCTCAAGGCAGAGTATGTGCCACTTCCTAGAATTTGGATGTCTTCATGCTGGTGGCTGTCCTCACCTCCCAAATGGCCCGTGGGAGCACATTTCTGGTCCAGACAGCCACTCTGTGCACCCTGTTTCTGCCTTCATAGGGAGAACTCTTCTGGTTCCTTAGAAATTGCCATATTGCCCTGCTTAGGGGCCTGGCCTGGGCTACCAAAGGGATGGGTAGCTTACCTGCCACCTTCCACCCCAGCTGTCCCTCATGACACACTTTTGGAACCTCACTAGATGTAGTCCCACTAGGCAGTACCCCTTTTTGTGCGAACTCTGAACAAGACCTTACACTGAGACTACACCAGCCTGTCCTAGGGCAGGGCAGGCCACCTCAGACACCAGGTGGGTGCCCCCAGCCCACTTTTCTGGCCCTTTGCCTTATTCTTTATCCCTCTTTCATTGGCCTCATTAGCCTGCAGATGTCTCTTGGGGCAGACAGGGGGAGATGGAGACAGGTCCTCCCTGATGCAGATGGCCTCAGAATGCCAATAGGCATGAACCCAGTGCACCTTCCCCGCTGCTGGGCAGTCTCTCAAGGCTGCCCAGCAACCTCCAAGGAAAGGGGCCTCTGGCCTTGATTGGACAGACAGAAGCAAGGAACCAATGAGGGAGAGTGAGGAGCCATAGAAAACCTGGTATCCTCAGTGAGTTGGAGTTGATGCAGCAGCTGATGCTAGCAGATTAGCAGGAGGGTGGGGGAAGGGGAGGTAGGAGAAGGGAGAGTTGCAGACAGTGACGCAAATGCTTGGCTGATGAGTGAGGAGACAAAGATGGAGAGAAGCAGCAGGAGGAGGGGGCACCCCGCAGCCCACAAGGACGTGCTCTGAAAGACTAACTTGGATATAGTTTTCTAGAATAGTCACCCTGCTTGACTCCCCAAGTTGTGCACACCTCCTTTTCCAAGAAGGCTTCTGTGTCTTTGCCCTTGCCAAATGATTATAAGCTTCAGCCTAGAAGGCATTTCCCAGAGAATTCTTCAAGTCCCATAGCACCCTGCCTCAGGGACCAAGCCCAGTCCTACTCTTGGTCACACTGCACTAAAAATGTCTGCATTTCCCACTAACCTGGAAGGAAGAAGGATCCACAGGAGACAAAGGAGGTGTAGAGGTGCAGAGCCCACCTTGGACAGAGACCGTAGCAGTGGTGGGCATAGGTGTGGGCATGGAGAGCCACTGACCTGGTGGCTCTCTCTGACCTCTGGGTGTCACCCTATCCTGGGGCCCTCGTGCCAGCCCACCCCAGGATTGAAATGTTTTCTCTGCTTCCCCTGCACAGCTGGGAAGGGTTGGCTTCCTCCAGACAACTAGATGCACACCAGGGAAAGGGGCAAGGCAGCTGGGCCTGCCAGTACAGGCAGGTTGGCCCACACCAGAGGCCTGGGATCTTTTTGGCAAGAGTTTGTGTGAAAGGACACAGCAGGCTGAGCGACTGCCCTCTCTCATCCTGAGTGGCAGACGAATAGGGCAGTGCTGTATGCCAGGCAGGGACCCCCTAGCTATACTGGGAGGGAAGAGGAACAAAAACTGCTTTAGCCTTGCTTCCTAGGAGCATGGAACATTGCTGCACACAAAGGAGCCACAGCCAGAGGGCATGGGTGTTGGGGCTTGTCTGAATGTGTGTGTGCTGAGTGCTGGCCACTGTGAGTGAGCATGAGTGCACATACTCTGGGCAGATGAGCAAGGGGTAGAGCTTCCCCGGAGGTGAGTTGTGACATTCTGCACCCAGGGGGCTGAGAGAAAACTTGACTACATTTCCCCATGTGTACTGGCCATCTGAGGGTCCCCATTCCTGACTGGTAGGGATTCAGGGATTGACAGAATTATGTCTCTTGGAACCAGAACCCACTGCTCAGCTCTGGGTGGGTCCCTTAGTTATGGATGGAATCAGCATGAGGAAGCAGCGGGGTGGGGTAAGAATATACAGCCCAGAGCACAACCCATGCAGCCAAGCCCAGTGACCACATATGGATGTGGCAAGTGACATCTGCATGAAGCCATCAAGGACTTGGGGCCATCTAGTGCAGAGGTCATTGCTAGGCAAACCTCAGGCCACATTTTAGTGAACCTCTGTCTGTGAGCACTTTCAAGAAAGAGGCTCTGGGGCAGGGAGTTCTCACGGAGGCAGAACCCCAGGATATGGCCTCCTGCATCACTTCAGCGGAAACCTAAGTGCTCCCATCTGGATCATGAGGGGGAGAAGTGAAGTAATGAAAAGCCCCTTGTCCTTCAGCAACTTGTTCCTAAGATGAATGCACCAGCTAGTTCTGATCCTTCAGCTAGTCACTGCCAGTAGACAGGTGGCCTGGTGTAAGGAGACTCCTTTGTCCCATGGGGCCTTGGCTCTCCACCATTAGATGAGGGTGTCAAAGACTAAATAATGGAAAAACAAAGCCTGCAAGGGGTATTCCAGCTATCACACCTATCCCTTCTGGTCCTCCTATGAGAGCCCGAGATGGTTTCTACAACCCTGAAGCTCCAGGCTGCCAGAGCCACTCTCTGAGGACATGCTCCTCCTCACCTGTGTGACAACCTGACTTGTTGGGACGTACCCTGGTGATGGGGGATTCTGGGCATGGGGGAGGCTCCTACCCATTTGCACTGGAAATGTTCCCTTTGGACAAAGAGCCCCCACTGGCCCCAGCATTGGGGAAAAGACTAAAAACAAAACTCCTTGTGCCCTAGAGCCACCTCCCAGAATAGACCACCCAGGCCCTCTTTGGGTATGTTTCAAGCAAAGCCTTTATCTTCAAAGTATGTAAATGCCCATGAGGGGCCCATCTCAAGCTCTTTCATGGAAATGAGCTGTCCCAGGATTGGGGTGGTCTGTATTACCAAGGGAAGGTGATACTGAGGTAGTTAGACCTCACCTGCTGGAGAGCCCCTCCCACCATCCCAGGGGTAGCAGGAGTCTTCTTTCAGACTGTCCTTCCTTAGTGAAGTCTCCTTCTGCAGCCAGCCTGGCAGACCCCAACCATGAAGGGGGTAGCAGTAACAGAAGCTGAGAAGGCAGTGGGGACTGCTTGTTTGGAAGGCCTCAGAGACAAGCCAGCTGGGCTCATCAACTGTCATTGCATAGGAATGGCACACTGGTGCCATCAGAGACGTGGAGGACTTGGTCCAGGCCACAGAGCACATCCATACTGTCTCTTCCAACTCAGGTGCAAAGGAAATAACACTAGACAAGGGGCCCAAGTCCTTGGTTCTGTCAGAACAAGTCACTGGAAATGTCATTTACCCTCTCTGGCTGAAGATGAAGCCCTTTTCTCAAAGTTCTCCCTGACCCCTGAACCTGATCATGGGGGAAAGGTGAGGGCTTCAGTGCGGCCCCTCTGCTCATCACCAGGGACAGTGGATGACACGCAGTGCTGTTTTTCAGAGCCTCCACCCCTGTCCTGTCCTCCCTTTGGAACATCCCCTGGAGGTCAAAGGCTCAGCATCGTAGGGAGAGCCCAGGCTGTGGGGCAGGGGTCCCCAAGAAGGCTGCAGCAGGAATTGCAAGTATAAGCTAGTACACATACCACAGGCCAGGCTGAGAAAGGCCTTAATCCAAAGATGAAAGGTGCTGAGGCCTAAGGAAGGATATGGTATGGAGTGTGAGATGAATGGGGATACTAGAAGTCAGGGAACGTGACCTCCACCCCTTACTTGGGTGTTCTCATCCAGTCCTTTCTCAAGGCACGCACTTGGCAAACTGTTTCAGTTTGGACACAGGCAGACCTAAGCCAGCACTCAGGCAGCTGACCTGATTCCCCGAGCCAACAGGGTTGGAATGATCGAATGTCCCATTTTATGAAAGTCTTGTGAATGAGGGCATCCCAATTCCTACTTTCAGCAGCTGGCAACAGGACAGTCAGTAGCAGGTTGCTTTCCTCCAAGAGTGGTGGCGTGGGCACTGCTGCTGTTGTTCCAGGGGTTCCTGGGACTCATCGAGTCTCGGCAGCAGTCTGGTGGAGGGGGCCCTTCAGAGGCCTGTTGGAGCGATGAATGAGCAGCTGGGTCTCCAAGATCCAGCAATCTGTTGCTCAGCACACAGCTCCCAAGGGCTGGGGTGAGCAGCTGAGCAGAGAACCTTGACCTGCTCCGATGCTCCAGTCCCAGGGGTCCTGCCTGGAGGCCAACCAATGGGGCAGCAGGAAGGAGGTGCACCACATGGAAAAAAAGAGCTGGAGGAGACTTGGGTTGCAGAGGGAAAAATGTAATATGGAAAAAAATGCATGGGGGGAGTATTTGTAAATGTGCTTTACAGGTAAATGACTTCTGCATGAAAGTCTGGAATTCTACCTCCCCTCATCCCACCCCCAATACCTCAGAATCTAGACTTCTTGGCATCAGTACTGGAGGGGCCCTAGGAAGAACATGTCTGAGGTGGATTAGCTCCCTACCAAGGCAGTGGGGAGCTTGAGCCCTGACAGGGCATAGGAAGCCATAGCCACCTGGCCACTGTCACTCTTGAGGGGCTGGGATTCCTCCTGGCTCTCCTGTGCCCATTTTCTAGTTCTCGGCAGGCAGAATACAAGTGACTGCTTGGGGTGGCCAGACCATTTCAGAGGTGGTAGGGCTTCAAAGGCCAGTGAGAGCTTCTGGGCACGGCCCTCTGAGATGTCTCTGTTGAAGCCCAGGGCTGGACAAGGCCAACATACTGGACCCAGCAGGATCCAGAAGCCCTCACTCCAAAACAAATCCTTTGCCAAAGCCATCTACATGAGCTATTCTCATTGTTCCCATGGCCTCCACCTCCCCTGCTATGCCAGGAGATGGGGCCCTGAGGTACCCTGGCAGCCCTGCTATGGGGCCCAGGCTGGCTCTGTTCCCCTACCCCCAACACTGCAGTTGTCTCTGTAGTCTGGGAACCAAGGCAGTTTTAAGCCCATCCTAGTGGGAGACAGATGTTATCCCCGTCTGCACACAGACAGCCAAGGGGGTTGAAAGGGACTCAAGGATCATGGAGCCCACCCTTACCCCAACCAACTCTCCCCCTCCAGGTATATCCCTGTACCCTCACTACTACAACCCATTCAGCCTCTGCCGGAGCAGGCCCAGTGACAGGAAAGTCCCCCTACATTTGCCCCTGACTACCATTGGCCAAAGCTAATTCCTTTTGTACTAGTTACATGGCAAGTGAGGCTCTAGAGGAAAAGCAGTGCCCAGCCTCCTCTCCCGCCCACATCTGCCACCACAGCTGGCTTTGGGCAGGCCTCCTTCTACTTCTGGCAGCTTTCTCCCACTCCCTTCCCCCCCAGTCCCCTCCTTTCTCACCTTCCTGTCCATGCTTAGGCCCAGAGTCTCCTGAGCTCCACTCTTACCTCTTATCATTGTCCCCATTTTGTGGATAAGAATATGGAGACCCAGGGAGGAGAAAGCATCTGTCCAAGACCACATTTTCATTATTCAACAAGCATTTATGGAAAGTTGATGCTGAGCTGGTTGCTGCTCAGACAGACAGACAGACAGACAGCTTAGAGAAGCCTTTCAAGGGTACTGCCAGAGCACTGAATTTCCCAAGGTGGTGGTGCTCTGGGCTTGGCTGCTCCTGAAAGACGAAAGAGTGAATAGGAGCTCACTGAGCAGAAGTGGTGAGGCAAGGCCTCGTTTTTGGTTTTCAGATTTTTTGTTTGTTTGTTTTCAATCTAAACCAGGTACTGCTTGATATGAGTATTTTCACCAGGGATACTCATTCTTGTGATTAGAATCCTTGAGCCTGTTTCCATAGTTGACCTAGTCATCAGAAAGTGGCATTCTGAGCCAACAGTCACAGGTACGAGACCAAGGGGGTTAGACGAGTGCTTCAGGTATGCCCACAGATGGGGCCAAGGCCAGGGACCACCTTCAACAACCAGCAGCAGTATGGGGACTGTCCACCACTGGCCCCAGAGGCCAGGTCTCCTCTCTGACCCAGTTTGTGGTCAGAGAGCTCCATAGTCACCTCAGCGGCTATCACCAGCAGCTCCAGTTCTCCACTCCCTCTCGAAATGGGAAGTGAGCATGCTCTCCATGGGAAGAGCACAGACAGTGTTTCTGAAGGTGGTCTCTGGGTCCTTCCAGGACGTGTGCTTCAGCTGCAGATTCCTGCCTCCCCACATTAGAGTTTGAGAATGACACCCACAGGGCCTCTTTTCCTTTCATCTTCCAGTCCCTTCTCCACCCAGGCCTGTTCCTCCTACTTCCTCATCCCTGCTCTTCTCAGTTCTTAGTCTTCCCTGTAGCCCAGTGCCCAATACAGGCAAGGGATCAGAAAACACTCTCCAAATACATACGTGTATATCTAAGAGATACGATTACGTCTTTCCATTCTTAATCCTCAAATGAGTGTTGATTGAGTTCCTCTTTGTGCCTCAGTTTCCCTTTGGGGAAATGAACTGACACAAGTCCTGTCCACTTCTTGACCCTAGTGGAAGGTTAGTGTCACACAAGTGTCTCCATGTCAGTTTCTCCTTCCTGAAGAAAACTACCAGAAACATTAACAGTGGGGAACCCAGATAAGACTTCAAGGGAGTACTTTGTACCATTCTTACAACAGTTCTGTGACTTTTAAATTAATCCAAAATAAAAACTTAAAAATTAAAAACAGTAAAAATTTTAAAAGAAAGCAAATCAGATTTCAATAGGCATCCAGAAATGACCAAAGAATTAAGTTTTCTGTGGCAAATCATTTAAGTGTGAGTTTGACGCCATATGCATCATCAGCAGACTGGCAGTGATTTTTAAACAACTGCTTTTCTTCAAGTGGGGAGCCTATATCCCTTCCAGCCTGGCCCCAACCTCACCCCTGGCCATTGCAACCTCTGGAGGTAGACACTGTTGTCCTGGCTCAACCGACATCCCTGACAGAGGACTACCTCTGTGTCAGGTGCCAGCTGCTTGCTGCTGTGTAGCACATGCTCCTGGCTTCAGCCTCTCTTCTGTACAGGCAACAAAACTCAGGTCTCCAAAGGCTGTGTGATGTGCTCAGGTTTACACAACTAGATGGTGGATGTGCTGGGGTTTGACTCAGCCTGACTTCCCAGCCATACTCACCCCTAGGCCATAAATGCACCTCCCTGTCCCAGCATTCCCTTCCCCACTGCACTTCATGAGTCTTCTGCCAGCTCTCTGACCCTTGGAAGCAATGATGCCAAACTCTCTTGAGCATCACTCTCAAGTGCATGGGTCCCCTGGTTGTGCTGTCCTTGTCTTGACATTAGCCAGCCTGCTCTCTGCAGGCATGGTGGAAATGAATGCAGGGTCCTTGGTGGATCCCAACTATAAAACCCCAAAGGCCAGGCATACCGTGTGGGCTGCAGCTCTCCGCTTCCTGGGCCATGGTCTTGTCCCATGCCATGAGGGTCTGATAGTGGGGGCAGCAAGCAGAAAGCAACCTGGTATTACACATAAGTTGGCACCCAATAGGCTATGGCTTGAAGCAAGATTCAGACCAAAGACATAAGCCACCCATGGAGGCTGAGTGAGGAAGAGAGGAGGGCTTCCAGCTTACTGAGTGCATTGCGCCAGATTGGGGACTTTTCTTGGCATGTGACTGAGGAAAGTTCAGGGACCAGGTGACAATGCTTAGGGTGGCCAAGTCCTTGGCCCACTGCTGAAGATGCAGAGACTCTGCCCTGCCAGATCTCAGGAACCCACAGGGACACTAGGCAGAAACAAAAGAAACACAGGGAAGGCTAAAGGAGGCCAAGGTGAAGCGATGGCTGCCCCTGGGGTCACTGCCCTCAGGTGGGAGGCTCTGTCTGGAGTCTGGACTCAAGTTGAGGAGGAACTGAGGTACACAGTTTCAGTGTAGGTGGTAGCTCCTTACTGAGTGGTGTCTCTGTTTCCCCAACCGGACTGTCACACCCTGGGCAGGTCTGCATATGATTTCTTTTCAGGTTCCCACTGCTCAGCTCTGGGTGGAACATATAAGAGCTTAGAAAGAACTGGTTTGGTCTTCTGGGTGCAAGGTCAGTCCCAAGTCATCCCAAAGGATGTGAGGGCCTTGACTTGGTAGCTGCTGAGCTCCTCCTCCTGCTTCCAAGCCCTCCTCCTCTAGGAAGCCTTCCCTGATCCCTGCAGCCAGAGTTGCTCCCTTGCTCCAGGCACTCACAGCACCTTGTGCTTATGCCACTCAGAGCCGCAACACACAATGTGGTCATTGGGCACCTCTGTTGCTGACTTGTGACTGGCCAGAAGGTTAAAATGAACAAATCTGGAGCATCTGCTGTATGTCTGGCCTTGTGCTAGGTGTCTTCCATCAGCTCTCTACAGCTGAGTATGGAGCTGCCAGCCAGATCAAGGCTTCCAAAAGCCAAGCCAGCAAGGCACAAGGGCTGGGGCTGGAAATTGATGGAAGGAGGAGGTAGGGCAGGTGGCACCTCACCCATCCTGGGGTGGTCTAGAGGTGATGAAGCAAACAGCACAAGCACCAAGGCCAGCCGGCAAGCTGGCCCTTGGTCTGTGTGCATCTATGTCTTAGCCACTTGCTTCTAAGTGGCAAGCAGGGCCTCTGAGCTGTCCCTGATTTTTCAGATGAGGCAGTGGAGGCCCTGGGAAGGTAGGACCACACCCTCCCCCCAGACTTCCTCCACACCTTTATGTGAGCTGGTGAGGAGGGAGTGGGAACCCAGATACCCGCCCCACTGTCTGGGCCTATCAGCTCATGGGACCCTGTTCCCTGTCCCCAGCCAGGTACCAAAATCAGAAGTCTGAAGGGCCATGAAACCAAGGCAAAACTGGGTCTGGCTACCGGAGGCCTCAGTCACTGCTGGGTATGAGGGGCTCTTTCTCAGGGTTCACAGATTGTTGCCTGAGATGCAGCTGCACAGACTTCCACGATGCCAAGACTAAGTGCAAATGGCTGAGTGAGAACACAATTCCTACCGCACTTTGGGTGTTGCAAAACCCAGGCACACCCACCTCTGACCTTATCTGAGCCCCCAGCAGCCCTGGGTAGCAGGTGACCTGGCAAGTTACCTCCTTGTACTGACAGAGCTGCCCAGATGACCCCAGCTTGGAAGTAGCAAGAAGGATGGATAGAGGGAGGAACTGAGCTTTCAGTCTCTTTTTGAGGCAAGGTATCACTCTGTCTTTCCAAAGAGGACAGACTCTTGGCTCCCCCTGCCCCCATCAAAACAATCCAGCCACAGAGTCGGCTGGCTGCAGATCCCATCGATAACACCCGGTGACACTTGATTCGGCGCCTTCTGTCTGAGCAGCTACCTTCCCCGTGGCCCTCCAGGAGATTGCCTGGTGCCCAGAACACGCTCATCACAAGTAGTAACCTGTGAGCCCCCACTCTGGGTCTCAGTTTTCTCATCTATATAATAGACGCAGGGTGAACTAGCTGATCTGAGATTTCCTAATTCTTAGACCTGCAATAATCCCTCAGAGCACCCTGGACCCAGGCCATTTCCTAGCAACCAAACCCTCTCTTAGAGAAAAAGCGAGGGCAGAGGAACAAGGCCAGTCTTCTTTGCCTCTGTCGGTTTCCTTGCTCACAATGAAAACCAGAAAACCAGGAGCACTGTCTCCCCAGCCAAAACCCAGAAGGTATGCTTGGGGCGGGTGAAGATTATGGACGGGGAAACTGAGGCCTGGAGTTGTCCCTGTCACCGGGCTGCGCAAGGAGCCTGGTGCCCCCTGCCGCCTCTCTGCCAGCCGCGCCGACGGCAACTCGACAGCCCTACCTGGCACAGGTGCACGGCTCGCGTGGCGAGCGGAGGGTCGGGTGGAGGCGGGGCTCCTGCTCTCTCGGCCAGGCCGGGTCGGGCGGCAGGCGCGGGGCGCGGGGCGCTGGGCGCTGGGCGCGGTGGGGAACTTGCTGGGCGGCGAGGAGGCGCGGACTGGGCTCCGCCCGCGGGAGAACAAACAGGTTTTCTCCAGCGCCCGGAGCCTCGCCCCTCGCCCCTCCCCTAGGCCAGCCCCCTTCCTCTGCCCTCTCCTGGGGTAGGTAGATGGGCCTGGCACATTCCGCACATTCTCCCGCCAGTGTCCTGGCCCGCCCGCCCCTTCCCGGCCCCGCCCTGCGGGCCTGCTGGAGAAATCAAGTCCAGGCTCCCCCGCACCGAGTCCGGAGCGAGCCCCATAAGGCTCTGCTGTAGTGGGAAAACTTCCAGGCAAATTCCTCCAGGCTCGCGGCCCCGGGCTGGGAGGCCTCCGCCACGTGAAGTGCCCTGGCTGCCTAGTTGCGCCCCTGCCCGCGCCCTATGCGATCTGGCCCCCGCTTGAAGCCAATGACTTCCACAGATGCTGCGGGTAAATTCTGCCGAGAACTACTGTTCCTAGATCCATTTTACAGATGGAGATCCCAGACAGGGGCGGGGAGAGGGGCAGGGGAGGGTTGCTGGCGGCTGAGCTCATGCAGGAAGTCCCAGAGGCTGGGAAGAAGAAGAAAGTGAGGCCACAGTGGGGAAGTTCTCGTCCTAGCAGGCCATCCTGGGTGGATTCGGAGTTCCCAAGGCATAGCAGCAGCAGCCACGAGCACCCTGTCAGCAAGCAGGGACACCTCACAGGCTGAGCAGGGAGACACATTCAAACACCAAAGGCTAGTGCAGTTTGATCAGTGTCATCCGTTCATATTTTTGAGCATGTGTGTCATTCAGTCAGGTTTACTGAGTGCTAGGATGGATGGAGCATCAAAAGAAGTCCCTAACCCAACTGTGTGTGTGTTGGGGGTGAGGGGTCTGGGAAGCCTCCCAGGCAAGAGATAGTTAAGCCAGTCTAAGAGATAGCAGAGTTGGTCAAGAGTTGCCCTATCAGAATGGCAGAATCAAAAGGATGGACCAACAGGTTCTCTGTCATGCAGCCCTGCCAAGTCTATGTCCCAAATGGTCCTCCAATCCATCCATTTCTCTCCACACCCACTGCCAACCACCCTTGCTGGTCTCCGCCACTGGTGTCACCTGGCTTGCAATGTAGTCTTCACAGAAAAGTCTCTTTAATCGTTACACATTGCTCCCTGCTTGCAGCTTTTTGTTGACTTTCCATTGCTCTCAGGATAAAAACCAACTCTTTAAGGAGCCCAAGGATTCTGCTGCACCCAGCTCTCTGCAGGTCCAGCCACTCCCCTCTTGGATTGACTACACTCTGGCCACGCTTGCCTCCTTCTTCCTTTGGAATGCATCAGAAGTCTTGTCTCCTTGGGTCATTTGGTCCTGGCACTGACACTCCCTAAAATGTCCTTTGTCCCATTGTCTGACTAGTGAACTCTTAGTCACTCTACAAAACTTCCCTCAAGTGTCCTCTAAATCCTTCCCTGATTGCAGAGATCACTCAGTTATGTCAATCACTTCCTTCTGCGTGTTCCCCTAGTTTGCTCTGATTACATTGATCTAGCACAGCGGCCACAATCTTTTCTTGTTCTAGATGGTGAGCTCCAGTAAGGGAGGACCCTGTCTGAGTCATCACTAGGGCATGAAGACCAGCACAGGGTGTTAGAAGGGATATACAGAAGAAGACTGAGGGGTGATTATGATTCTGGAAACTGTCCTCATCCTTCACTTCCTTTATCAGGTAGGAAGTGACCCTGTGTCTGCATGAATATGTGTGTGGGGTAAAGCTGGGGGGATTGTACATAAAGTCACTTCAGCTCATCTCTGTCTCTTGCTAACAAGCATTTTTCTGCTTCCAGTCTGGTGGCCAACATCAAACTCTTTCCTGCCCCTCCCCTGACATTGGACTGCTTGTGGCTGTGATGTGTTTGGCTTGGCATCCTAGGCCCTAAACATACTTACTGTAGGACCTACGGTGTGTCACATGTCCTCTCTGCCCCCTCTTCCCCTTCAAGAATATAGAGGACCAGTGATGGATTTGATGTGGGGGTGAGGAACAAGGTGGCCCTTCCCTCCCAAGGCCACCACTGGGAAGGAGCAACCTCACTCCAGAGCCCTAACTCTAGGTGGGCCAGCTACAGAGCACAAGCAAGAGTGGTGTCGAAAGCCATCAATGGCCAGTCAGCAAGGGGGGGCCCATCAGCTGGGCTGTTCCAGGGTCTTGAGCTCTTTTCACATCCCAGGTGATTCAGCCCTGTCTAGGCCGGATCTGCCACAACAGCACCAGCCAAAGGGACCAGGCTTTCCTCAACTCCTCCTCTGCCAGGCTGCCAGGCCCTTCACTGATCTCGCTTGCAAACAGGTTTGACTCGAATAGTAACTGTCCCGCCCTACTCTGCCCTGCCTTGCCCACCTGTTCACTGCTCCAGAAGAACGCCCCCACCCCTGCCAGAGCTACCCCAGCCACCTCATCCAGGCTTCAGGGCTCCTGCCAACTTTATCAGCCTCCTCTTTGACTCCTTGCCCTCAGGTACCTGGATCCAGACACTCCCACTGCCCTCTCTCATACCAGCAGGGCCATGCACAAGATGTTCACTTGGTGGTGACCTGATACCCACTCTCAGCTACAATACTGACTTCTTCATAAACTTCCTCTGGGCCTAGATCTTGAGGGCCAAGACCCTGGTGTTTGCTAGCTGCCCTCAGCCTGGGCTCTACTCTTGACTGGCCTGCCCTCGGCTCCATCCCTCTCCACTTTCAGCTCTTCTTGTGCCTTGGCCCCTATCTCCAGCTCCAAGGCTGGTCATGCTCTTGCAGAGTCCTCCTGAAGTCCACAATTCAGGCAGCCTCCCCACCGACAAGCAGGCCCTCAGCAAGGCTCTGCTTTGAGGGTACAGATGCTGCCTCTAAGTAGGGTGGGCTTGTGGGTGAAGCCAGGCTAGGCTGCCTGCTTAGGCAAGAGGTCTGGAAGGCAGAGGCAGGAGTGGAGAGGTCCCCTATGCCAAGTGGGGCCACAGCCCATGAGCAGACAGTGGAGACGGATTCTTTGGGAGGCCAGGTTGAAGCAAGCAGATATATATATATATATATATATATATATATATATATATACACACACACACACACACACACACACACACACACATACACACACATACATACATACAGGGATAGGTGGCTGTTTGGAAAGAACTCACCAGCAGGGCTTGTAAACTCCAGGGAGACCCCTCTGATCTCCAGTGCTAGGAACAAAACTTTCATGCCAGTCTAGCTGAAGTATTCCTAGGCTATGGAGTGGGATGATGGTTGGGGCTCTGAAAGCTGTCAGGTCCCGAAGGCAACCCCGGTAATATGCCCCCACACCAGAAGGAAACATAGGCAATCAATTGATCCGAACTCTGCCATTGTGCAAGTTAGGAAACAGAGGTCCTGAGAGGGATGGCATCAAACTTGGGCCACAAAGCCAGTCTGAGGCACAGCTGAGACTAAAACCAGGCTCCACTTGTACTGAATGAGGCCTCACCCATCATGGGCACTCAGGTTCATGTCTGGGGAGGGCTGGGCTCCTGTTTGCACCCTAATCCCCTCCTTCCCTCCTTTCCAGGGCCCGCCCTGCTGTCTCATCCTTCTAAGCTTTTCAACCAGTTTCCACTTGCTGGGTGACTCTGTTGGCTCCAAGGAGGGTGAGACCCCTGGGTACAAAGGTCCCCATGTGTGACTGTACCCACAATGGCTTGTACAGGGACCTGAACCTGCAGGGCTAGCACCTGGAGTGAGACTCCTGCCTTGCCCCACCCTCAGCCTGCACTTCTGGCTAAGGGGCTGGCTCCCACCTCCACACACCTGCATACTGTCAGTCACCAGATGCCCCCTTTGGGACTCCTTCTCTCACCACACTGCCACCCCTCAGTCTTGGCTTGGAGCAGCACCCAGTCTGGTAGGGAAGGCAGACCAGTTCAGCTCCAAGGGGAAGAATCCATACTCTGTGCACAGTGGCTCCACCAGGACCAGAAAGGTCATGCAGGCAGGCCTCCCTGGCCACCGGGACATCTCCCATCCCTGCAGCCTGAACTACCTGCTGCCTTTTGAATCCATTACTTTGAATAAGCTGAGGAAACACTCCACCATCATTCTTGGCCTGTGTGACCCGATGCCCCAGAATGCAGGCTGCCTTTTGTTTTTGGCTGTGAAGCAGCCCCAGGCCAAACCTCCACAGGACAAGTGCATAAGCTGAGCCAAGGCCCCGCTGGCAGATAATCCCCACATGCCCTGAAGAATGGCTTTTTGCTGCTTTAATAATCATCCACAGATCGGAAAAAGAATGTTCTAATTGGAAAACCTCCCCGCCATGGTTTTCCGGAGTTTTAGTACAGTTGGCCAGCATGGAGGCTCCTGGGATGAGGAGGAAGGGAAGTAATGGGGAGGAGACAGTGGGCTCCCTGCCCAGCGCCCCCTCATCCCTGGAGCTCAGCCAATCCCACTAAGGGGCCATACTGAGGGTGTAGCAAGTCAGCAGCCTGGGGAATCCAAGGCTGGCCGGCCCTACTGGGAGCCATGTCCCTTAGCTGGGATGAAGCCCTGGCCCCAGAGGCTCTGCTGCTGTCTCAGAAGCAGCCTGGGCTCTGGGGCCCTCCGGTAGGACTGATGCCCACTGGGCATTGTGAGCCCCAGCCCAGAATAAGAAAGGTATGAAAGCCACCACCTGCTAAAAAAATGGGAACCCAGAGTCAGTATTGTGGTCTTCATAGAGTCCCCAGACTTGACTGGGGCCCTGGGTTAAAAGACCTGGCAGGGGGATGAAGGCTGCATGGGAAAATGGACTTCTGAACAGTTAGATCTATCTGGAGAGGAAGGGAGCTTCCACTCAGGGGCCCTGCTAAGCCTGGCCTGACAAAACTGCTGGCTGGGAAAGATGAAGGCGCAGCAACCTGAGGGTCTGTCCAACTCCAAGAGTTGCTGATTTGTTCCTTATGGTTAAACATTGCCCTTGCACTTCGGAAATGCCCACTTGGGAATGGGAAATGCAGTGGATACCTGAAACTCCTTCAACACAGGAGAGCCAAGCTACTGTGATTCACTTCTTGCAGGATGTATGCTTCTCTATTAGTCTTTTCTGGAAACCTCCCTCCCTGGGTGCTCAGCTGCCTTGATCTCCTCAAAGACAGCAGCCTTTGCGAGACCAGAGGGGAAAACAGTTCAGAGGCTGTATCCTTGTTCATATGTGCAGGACAAAGGGGCTGCTGGCCAAAGTCCCCCTTGGTGGAAATTCAAATCTCAGCATAGAGGAAAGGGCTGGCTCTCATCACCTGGCCCCTGTCCATTTCTCTTGGCCCCTGTAACCTGTATTTGGGGGCTATGAACTCAACCAAGTAGCTCTAGGCTCACTGGCATTGTGCCCCACTCCCCTCTCCTTCCTCCCTGACCTGCCCTGTTGTGACTTTGAGAGCTACGGCTTCCTAACCAGCACACATCTTCAGAGCTCTACTGGCCATTTCAGTCACCACCGGCCACATGTGACTATTTACATTTAAATGAATTACAACTAAATAAAATTGAAAATTCAGTGCCTCAGTTACAATAACCACAGATAGAGAACATTTTCATCATTACAGAAAGTTCTGGCAGACAGAAGCACTCCAGCTGTTCCACTTCTCCTTACAGGGAAACTCTTCACTTTTCCCTTAACTGGAGCTGGGCTCCCTCCACTAAGCAAGGCACCCCTGCAGCCTCACCTGAGATAGACCAGTCTGCCTTTGGATGAAAACCTCTCCTTCCTTGAGGCTCACACTAATTGGCTAACATATCCAGCATTCAGGCAAATCTTTGCACCTGGCTCATTCTTCCTTTACATCCATATCTCACTGGATGTGAGAAAGTGACTGGGTCGGGGGGGATGGGGCAAGATAGCAATGAAGTGGAATGATGAGTGTGTGACTTCAGCATTCATACCTGTGAACTATTGATCCCAACCCTCAGGCCTCCCAGATTTTCAACCTTGACATGTCTGAAGTACTTGTAAACTCCACTGCAGCCACCTCTTCTCACAGGTACAGCTTGTACCCTGTCATCATTTCTGGAATGTCTATTGCAGGCCTTCCACTTTCTGACCTCTACCTCCTCTTTTTTCTGGTGGGCTTGTTCAACTACTTCCCAATGAAAGGTAGTGACAACTGTCCTTCAAGTTCATGAGGACCTCCTATCCTCTCTCTCCTCTTCTTTTTCCCCCATCAATTAGTCCTTTCTTCTCTTCACTTCCCTCCCTATCTGGCTTGAGCCAATGGACCATCACTTCAACAGCTCTCTTGTCTACATCCTAATCTCCCTTTTCTACTGTCCCTTGGTCACCTGCATGTGACACAGCATCAAATCTGGACAAATCTAAACATCTGCTTTCTTCATGCCTGCTCCAAGGCAATGATGGTGCTGGCAAAGGTTATATAACCATGCAGGATGGTGCCCGTGTAAATTCCTGGATTTCACCCCTTCTCACCTTCACAAGGACTTGCCTCTTTGTAATTATCCTTTTCTCTTCTGCATCATAAGAACATCCATTTCATTTGAAGCATTCCTGTCAACATTAAAAAAAAGAATCTCACTTAACCCAACTCCCACCTCCAGTTAGTGCTTCATTAGTCTGTTCTTCTACTGAACAAAACTCCATGAAAGAGTCATTTAGGTTCACTGCCTCTACTTCTCCTATCCTCGTAAACTCATTCCATTTTTTCAACCCTAACACTCTCTTAAAATTGTTCTTGTCAAAGTTACCAATGATCTCCATGCTGCCAAACCCAATGCTCACATCTCTGCCCTCTTAACCACAGTTGGTCAGTCACTTCTCCATTCTGGAAAAGCATGCTTCTCTTGGCTTCTCTGACACTCCACTTATCCAGACATTGAACATTAGGAATTCAGACTCTGGAATTGAGCTACCTGAGTGCAAATCCTGGCTGTGCCAATTAGTAGCTGTGTGACCTTGGGAAAGTTACTCGCCTTCTCTGGGTTCCCATTTCTCACCTGTACAATAGAGATGAAACTAGCAGCATCTACTTCCTGGGGTGGTCATTAAGGTTACATGAGATAACACACAGAAAGTACTTAGAATACAGCTTATTACATGAAGAGATTCTGAATGAAATCACTATAGATGTTTATGGGGTTCAGGACATGCTACCCCAAAACATGGCACCTTTGGCATATTGAATATTCTTTAAGATGAAGGGGTTTGAGAAAATAGCAGAAACAGGAAGGTCTCTCAGCCCTTCTCCCAACCCCACTATTTTCCCCAACAATTCATAGATCCTCATGTGAGAAGTGTCCTCCCTATACCCAGAGGAAAGGGACATCCTTATTTCCCAGAGGCAATGGGGGAAACCCAAAAGGATCTGAACAAACAGGCCTTGCCAAGTTCCCCCAACTTGCTGCACTTAGCTCAAACTCTTTGTCCTATTATATTTTCCCACAACTTTATGCTCTTCATCAAACATGGTATAAAAACACTCATGTTTAATCTTTTTTTGGGGGTGGCCTTTATTTTCTTATGAAAGTTTCCATGTCATGTAAAACTTACATTAAATGTGCATGATATAGCATACATCATACACATTTCTCCTGTTAATTTGTCTTTGTCAGTCTAATTTTCAGACTCAGCCAGAGACCCTATGAGGGCCAAGGAAACTTTTTTCCTCCTCTACAATGTCTAAGGGTCAACTCAAACTAAACATGTTCAAGCAGAGCTCTTGTTCTCTACCCCACATACTCCAAACCTCTCTCTTCTAAGTCTTCCTTATCTCCATCAGTAGTACCTCCCAGGTGTGCAGCCAAAGGCTTAGGTTGTTAATTTGATTTTCTCCCATTCCCTCATCTCTCACATCCAGTTATCAGCAAGTCCTGATTGCAGCTCTGCCTGCAAAATATACCCTGCCTATTTCCACTCTTACTACCATCCTAGTCCAAGCTGGTATCCTCTCTGACCTTCTCCCTCATCCCCCAGCTTCCACTCTTGCCCACTGCATCTACTCTACAAATCAGCTGGAGCAGCCCCACCTTGTGTTCTCTGAGCAATGAGGTGACTGCATTTACCCAGCTGTCCAAGCTGGAAACTGGGGTGCCATCTGAGACTCCCCTTTCCCTCGTCCTGTCCAGGTCTGGTGCCTGCTGTAGCTCTCATCTCTTCTCCCAACTCTCAAGCTCCAAGCTTCCAACACACTGAAGCCACACTGGAGGTTTTGCTGATTCCCACATAAGCCTTGTTTTCTGCCTCCAAATCTTACTTTTGACTGAGGTTCTCTTGCATTGGGTAACTCCTACTGTACTCATGCATCTAGCAGAAAGTCATCCCTAACCACCAAGACCCAGTTAAGTATCTCTTCCTGGACAGCACTTCTGCCCCCGCACTCATAACCCTGCACAGTCACTGTTTCCTGTCTCTGTCCTCCCTTCCTCCTGTATATAGGAAACACATCTCATGCTGGCTCATTCACCCAAGTACTGGTATGTGCCTGAGTGGACACACAAGGAATATTTGCAAAATGAATAAAGGAAGGAGTAAAAGTTAATTTCAAATACAGTTTATGATCAAGGTAACATTTCAAATTAGTTGATTAAAAGTATGTCGTTCAATAGATAATGTTGGAATGACTGGTCTTGTGGGGAAAAATTGGATTTCCTACCTCATACTCTACACAGAAATAAACTGCAGATGGCTCAGAAATTTAATGTAAAAAATAAAACCATAAAAGTACTAGAAGGAATCTTGGGGTGGGGACAGCCTTTCTAAGTATGTCATGAAAACCAGAAACTATAAAAGACAGAGAAATTAAAAACTTCTGTATGGCAAAACTCACCATAACTGTTATTAGGCAAATGACAAATGAGGAGTTATCTGTACCACATATGAAAGCCAAAGGCTTAATCTTCCTAAAATAAAAAAGGGCTCCTATTGAAGCGATCAATAGGAAAATGGGGGCAAAGAAGGGAACAGACAATTCACAAAGGAAGACTTGCTGAAGTTCATTAACATATGAAGGAAATGCAATTATTCCCACCCCTCCATCAGATATGCAACAATTAAAATGGATTTGCAAAACCTGGGTTACCTGGGATGTGGGAAAATGGTTACTCCCATGCCCCAGGAACCATAGAGGTGCGAGTTGACCTTTCTGGGATGGGGAAATAAGTAACAAAATGAACAATGAGGACATCTTTTGATTCAGCAATACTGACATTTAAAATTATTTTATTATCTGATATATAAATGATACATGTGTATAGTGTGTAAAATGTAATGTACATAAACATCTACCCACCAGACAGCACCATTATCTATGCCTTCCATCCTCAGGCCTGGTTCTCCAGATGAGTTGTACTGGCTTGGAATGAAAGGTCAGCTTCTTTGCTTGTGCCCTTGATCCCAATTCTTGCCATCTACTCACGGACATCCGGCTAACATTTCTCCCTTTCCCCTGAGTCATCAAGGATTTCCTCTTGGCTGGATCCTTCTATAATTCTTCCCACCACAAAAAGCTTTTTTTCTTGATCCCATCTTCCCTTCTTGCTAGTCTCCATTTATTTCCCTTCTACCCTCCCCCATAACAATCTTGAAGAAAATTATCTACACTCCTTGTCTCTGATTTCTCTTCTTTCTTTCTATCTCTTCCTGCACTCCACAGAAGTGGCTCTTGCCAATGCCACCAGTGCTCTGCATGTTGTTAATTTCAATGATTAGTTTTTAGGACATGTCAGCAGCATTTCACATAAGAAACACTCCTGGAAACACTTTCCCCTTGGCTTCCAGGACACCTCACTCTTCTGCTTTCCCTCCTACCTCACTGGCTCCTTTTAAGTCTCCTTTAAGTCTCATTGTCTCTACCTCATACAACCTCTTAAGGACCTGGGACCACCTCCTAGGACTCGGGACTCAGTCTTTGAAACTCTTTGCCATGATACTTATTTCCGTGGTGATTTCTAGCCATCTGATGTCTTTAAATACCATCTGAAGGTTGGTGACTCCCAAATTACATCTCCAACTCAGGCCTTTCCCCTGAATTCCAGATTCCTATATACCAAGGCCTATTCAGTATCTACATTTGCATACCCACTAGGCATTATGCTAGGTGTCCCAAACCAAAGTCCTTATCATCCCTTCTAAACCTGTAGTGGTCCCCACCAAAGTTGATAGCCACATATCCTTCTAAGTGCTTGGGCCAAAAACCTTGGTGTGATCCCTGACTCTACTTTTTCTCACTCCTCACATTCTACTGTCAAAACACCCTCTAGCCCCACCTTCCCAATAGATCCAGAAATCTCCCCATTTCTCCCCATCTCCACTATTTGGTGAATTTGTAGTTGTTTTGTTGTTAACAACAATGCTCTGAACATTCTTATACACATCTCCTGGCCACATAGGCAAATAATTCTCTAGAAAAAATTGTTCTCCAACTTTGGTGGGCATCAGAATCCTCTGGAGGGCTTGTTATACTGCTGGACCTTACTCACAGAGCTCATGATTTTTTTAGGAATAATTTGCATTTCTAACAAGATCCCAGCTGATGCTGATGCTACTCATGGGGAAATAACGCTTGGAGATCCACAGGTCTAGGGGTAGATGATACCAGGAGCAGGAAAATGGGCTTATAGGATATGTGCATGTTCAACCTGATAACAGAACATTGATTTTCCCTCTTGTTAGCAATGTGTGAGAATGCTCAGAGCTCCTCATCCTTGTCAACACTTGATGTTGTCAGATGTGCTACTCTTGCCTATGTAGTGGATACAAAGTGTTAGCTCATTGCAGTTTTGAGTTGTATTATTAGAATTTATGCTTAGGTGGCAACAGCATCAGGTGGGTAATCAACATAAGTAGTGGTATGCTCATTGCAATGATTTTTTTTATATTAACAATAGGTAACAGTCTATGTTTTTATCAGTTGGTATGTTCAAAATTTACAACAGGGTAATATGCAGCTGATCAAGATGATGATTATAGGTCTTTAGTTATAAACATTAAAAAGGCCTATAATATATTGTTAAACAAGAGGGGGAAGCAACTTACATAAGATGGGGTTTGAGATACCTTTACTTTCTGTTTTTAATAATTTCTATAATGTTTCATTTTTAAATGTATAAAAAGTGATTTTCAAAAAAATACATCCTTATATTTGTGTTTGTATATGCTAGAAAGTATCTGAAGGGTTTCATATGATACTGATTTGAGCAGCTGAGTCTAGGCAGTGGGTTTGTGTGGGCTGAGTGGGAAGGCACTTGGAGTTTTCTCTTTATTCCATTCTGTACTCTTTGAATTTTTATGACAGTATTACTTTCATAATAAAGAAAACACACTAAAAAAACAAAACAAAACAAAACAAAACAAAACAAAACAGAAAAAAGAGCTATTCTTAACGCCCAAGCCAACCCTGTCAAACACTGCCAGCCCCTACCACTGCTGGCCCAGCCTGACCCACCAAGCCATGCTGAGGCCCCTGCTGACTTCACAAGCAGCCCACTGAAGTCATGCCAGACCACCTCTGGCTGAGGAGCTTTGGAGCTGCAGAGCTAGGGCCAGTAGTTGGGCTGCCCAAGAGGGAGCTCTTTCTGAGTACTTCTGGGTGCTGCCTTGAGTCCAAGGGTAATGTGTCACCCCCACAGAGCCTGCAGCTGTGGGTTCCCCCACATTATATGCTGGGAGGAGAGGTCAGCCCCCCCCAAGGGGCCCAGAGAGAAGTTACTAACACTGGCAAGGAGCGGACTGACTGTCAGAGGCAGCAAACTCCAATAACAAACCCATGTTTCTAACAAAACAGTTCTAAGACCTTTCTAACAAAGGTCAGATCTAAGAAGAAATGTCTGCAAAATGTAGAGATGAAATGTAGAGGTGAATGTGAACTCATCTACAATATACTTGTATAGCAGAATATGGGGTCACCTCAAATTAAGAAAGAATTAACTTGGTCTAAAACAGAGACTTTACGTAGCAGGAACTGGATGCACATGGAACTGTCTACAGTTGTACTTTTCTCAAAGGCTATCTTCCTTGAAGGTGAGCTTTCTCCTCACTGTAGCCCCTCTGAAGTATTGGTGACTGCCACGTCAACATATGTGCTCCCTTCACAGAGCACATCATGTGGTCATCATGTGGTTTTCCTCTGTCTGCTGCACAGCCCGTGACCTCTAGAACGTAGAAACCAGCTCCCATTCCTGCCCTGCCTCTTTGTAACAGGCATGGGTTCTGGCATGTACTAACAACTCAGTAAATGTTGAAGCAATGGAATGGGATGATCTCCAGTATAAAAGGAAAACCGAGATGACATTTTGCAAATGCTGAGGTTTCATAACTCAAAGCAGAGGGCAACAAATGGGTGTCTCCCAGCAGCACTGTCCACTCTTCAGTGGCCCAGCATGTCCATCAAGCAGGTGGCACACAGGGCTCACACTGCTTGCTGGGTTCTAGTCTAAGACAGCATCCGTGGACAAGTGGGTCCCTCCCCAAAGAGAAACTTGGAGGTGACAATCTCTTGAATATATACTTCGTCTTTAATAAAACAACTACACAAAACACAAACTGAAACCTGGTGGTGGGACTTCATAGCACAACCCACCCCCCAACTCATCACACCGTGGATAGCTGTCCTTGCATAATTACTGCATTTGGCCCCTCAACATTTGTGTGAAAATGATATTTATTCACAAGTAGAAGCCCAGTAAATACATGGTGTTTTCTTTTTTCAATTTGCTGTCCCTGACAGAATACAAGACAAACACTCAGTTTGCTTGAGTTTTAAAAGGATATTTCCTTTGCCCCACTTGCATAACCAATAAAGACATAAGTCCAATTGGCAAAGTGAAAGGGGGGGGATGTGCTGTTTATTTAAAAAAAAAAACAGGTTAAACTGTGCTTTTTAAATTTACATTTTAAAAGTCAAAATTGTCCCAATACCCAAATTATATAAAATTGTATGAAGTCACCCAGAAGGTATTCCCTGAACCTCAGACCTTGTCCCTCTTCTTGTGATATAGGACAGAGAGAAATGACACTTGGAGGCAGGCTTCAGGTAGCTCACATGCATGCCCCAGGTGCCTGTCTTGTGCCAGGCTCAGGTCCTAGGTGGCTCTGTCTGGTAAGGGAGACAAAAATGCCCAAGAGACTTAACAAGTCACTGAGTCCTGGGGGAAGAACTAGTGTCAGAGAGAGGAGGAGCCACTGAGATGGGGTGGGAGCCAGTAGGGATAGGGCAGAGGGAAATTGGGGGAGATGGAAAGAGATAGTCTGCAAAGAATAAACTGGAGGAGAGCCTAGGTATGGCAGAGACTATACCCATTTAGAGGGGATTTCCATTCTTCCTTGAGCTTCAGGTCTAGAGGAAGGAGGAGGTGAAAGTGGAAGGCAAATCATGTTCTTCTGGGGTGGTTGAACACTCATTCAGGTCACAGATCCTGGCTCCTGGCTGTGGCCGCAGGGGACATGAATTGCTCTGTCAATGACTGCAAAAAGGAGGGAGAGAAGAAGAGAGGAAAGGAAGGAGGAAATCTGTTGTCATTGAAAAATCACCATCAGAGCAACGCTTTTTGTAGCTTATATCCTACATGTAAAAGTTGAGCTCACAGTTTTTAACCCAAGACAAATGTCTTTATTTCTTTTTTTAAGATTGTATTTATTTATTTTTAGAGAGGGGAAGGGAGGGAGAAAGAGAGGGAGAGAAACATCAATGTGTGTTTGCCTCTCACCTGCCTCCTACTGGGGACCTGGCCTGCAACCCAGGTATGTGCCCTGACTGAGAATTGAACCCTTTGGTTCACAGGTCAGCACTCAATCCACTGAGCCACACCAGCCAGGGCAAATGTCTTTATTTCTTTATTATATTTCCCCAGGGAAAAAGGTAGGGGTTGGGGGGAGAGGGTCAGCATGTGCTTTAAAATATGCTTTAAAAGAGAGATAAGAATCTCAAATGCCATAAGCCAACTGTAAAAGAGGGGGCCTCCTGCTCCATGAGCTTGGGATGGAGAGGAAGAGGTCAGGAAAATGGCATGGGCGGGGCCCCTCTCTATGAAGTCAAGATTCCACATCAAGCTAAGTAAACATGGAGTCACATTTGTCCGTCTTCTATTAACTCATCTTGTGGCCACTTTGATGTAGGCTGGGCTATACTTTCATCTCCCTTTTCCCTGGCCTTCATTCCCAGCTTCAACAAGAGAGGCCCCCACCAGCCCTTTCCTCCCTCGGTTTGAAGGAGTTAAATATTTCACTCATCCATAGAAAGAAGGTGGCAATTCAGACCTCAAAGCAGCCTTATAAGGTAAATACTATGATGATTCCCATTTTACAGATAAAGAGACTGAAGCCCACAATAACACAGCCAGCAAGTGATACATTTCACCCCAGCTGTCTCACTCCAGAGCCTGGACTCCTAACTTACATGTCTATTACCTCACTGGGTTCAGCATGCTCAATTAGCCATTTACATGCAGAATCAGGAACCAAGGGGGCATTTGTGAGAGTCATGCTAATTATACTAATAGTAAGACTAATATTTATTGACAGGTTACTATGTAGCAGGCACAATACCAAGTGCCTCAGTTAGTGAATGTCTTAGGAAAATCCTCTGGGTGCTTGACTCCCTTTTTGTTCTGTAACATTGTAAGGAGGCTTTCTTCTTTTGGTCAAAATTAAATTATTGGAATCCTGCAGGCTTTAAATATGAAACATTGATGCAACCTGCCATTTATGCCAGAGTTTAAACATCTGTGCAAGATGCCACATTTGAAAAAGAAATATATGATTGGCTTTTTTATCAGCATATTTCTAAACAAATCAGGGGACAACTTGCATTTGGGCAGTCTGACCTTGAATATCTGACTGCTTACAAAGACAGTGAACACTACAGCTCACCAGACCCTCCAGGAAATGCCCCATGGATGTCTGTTTTTGGTGAGAGAGCAGGGGGAGATTGTGACTTAGCCCCTGCTGAGTCCCCTTGACAGAAGTGTTGCATCTTCTGGGAACGATGAAGGCACAGCTGGCTCCCTGGACCCCAGACTGCCCAAATAAATCCACCCTTGTTTCCCAGAGGTCATCAACATATTTGGGGCCCTAGATGGAAGGCATAAAAGCAATGACCCTTTCCTCCTCCCTAGACCAGAATTCTACAGTGGTCAAGATACGACATTGAATCTCAGATCCAGGAGGTCAGTTGCCCAAGGCAACACAGTTGAGGACTGGCTGAGCTGTGACAGTCATCCAAGGCAGCCAGAGCCTTTCAGGAAGTAACTAATTCGTGCCTGGGAGACACAGCTACTTGGCTCTCAAAGCCCTAGAAAGTAGGAGAGTCTGGGATAACCTTTGAAACATACACATGCTCAGGCTCCTTCTGCAGAACTCCTAATTCGCAGCATAGCAATGAGGTCCAATGATTCACATCTTTAACAAATGTCCCCAGAAACTCATGTTTGCTGCAGATTGAGGACTGTGGCTCCTGAGTGAGGTGGGGATTTTCAGGGGACCAGGGGACGAGTGCGGGGGTGGAGTTGAAACAGTCGTGAGGCCAAAAATCTTCCTCAGCTCAGATTCTCAGCCTTGGGTTCTGTAGCATGAAAGTGTCAAAGATACCCAGGATATGAAGGTAACTGAAGGATGTGCACATTGATTTAAAATGCGTCTCATTAGAAAGTTTGACTGTCGGTGGGCTGCTGTTATCAAATTGAATTTCACCATTTACATTAATACCGTTGGCCTTGTGAGACTGGGTTTGCAATTGCATCCCTGCACCAATACCCTTGATCCTGATACAAGATCCTTTGCTTATGGTCACTTGGCTAATATTTTGTTGAGTTTTTTTTTGTTTTGCTTCTTTTTGCAATTATGCTTATCAGTGGGATTATTAGTCTGTCATTTTCCTTTTCCATTCTGTTCCTATTAGGGAGCAGTCCTTATTTTCCTAGTCTCTGCAGAGCATTCTTTTTGTAAGATTGGAATCTTTTCCTTGAATGTTGGTGGAATTCACTTCTGAAATCATCTGGGCCTGTAAGTTTTATTTGGGGTGAGGAGTATCAGTCAGAGTTCAACCAGAGAAACAGAATCAGTAGGAGATATATAAAGAGATTTATTGCCAGGAGCTAGATTACATGATGGTGGGGGCTGGCTAGGAAACCCAAAATATATAGCACTGGCTGTGAGGAAGGGCAGGCTGGAACCCTCTAGCAGGAGCTGAAGCTGCTGTACACAGGAAGAATTTCTTCATCAAGAAAGCCTCAGCTATGCTGTTAAGTTCTTTCAATGAATTGAATCAGGCCCAGCTAGATTATCCAGGATAATTTCCCTTAAAGTCAAATTATTATGTACTTTAACCCCATCTATAAAATACCTTCACTGCCACACCTAGAAGAGTGTGTCATAGAGTAACTGGGAACTGTAGTCTAGTGAAGTTGGCAGATTAAATTGACCATCATGAGGTGGTGGGGAGGACTTTTAATTGCCGATTGAATTTTTACTTTTTATTTACTAATTTTTTAAAATAACTTTTTTTAAAGATTATATTTATTTATTTTTAGAGAAAGGGGAAGGGAAGGAGAGAGAGAGAGAGAGAGAGAGAGAGAGAGAGAGAAAAACATCAATGTGTGGTTGCCTCTAGGGCGCCCCCTACTGGGGACCTGGCCTGCAACCCAGACATGTGCCCTGACTAGGAATTGAACTAGCGACCCTTTGGTTTTCAGTCTGGCTCTCAATCCACTGAGCCCCACCAGCCAGGGATAATTTTAAAGTGTTCTTGTGAAACAATAAAATTATTGTGTTTTCTCTTTTTCATTAATTTCTGTCCTTACCTTCATTCATTCATTCTTTCTTTGGGTTTATTGTTCCTTTTTTTCTAAGTTCTTGAGAGGGATATACTTAGCTCACTAATTTTAGCCTTTTCTCTTTTTTGACCACACATATTTATGGCTAAATTTCCCTCTAAGCATGATCTTGACTGTATCCTACAAGTTTTGATACGTAGTATTTTCTTTACTGAAATATTCAAAATATTTTTTACTCTGCATTTTGATTTTTGACATAGAGTTATTTGGAAGCACGTTGCTTAATTTCCAAAGATGCCAAGATTCTCCAGCTATCTTGTTGCTATCAATTTGTAGCTTAATTTCATTGTAGTCAGAGGGTATCCTCTAACAGGGGTGTCCAAACTGTGACCTGCGGTCTGCATGCAGCTGAGGATGGCTGTGAATGCAGCCCAACACAAAACTGTAAATTTCCTTAAAACATTATGAGACCTTTTTGTGATCATGTGTTGCAATGTATTTAATGTGTGGATCAAGACAACTCTTCTTCTTTTAGTGTTGCCCAGGGACGCCAAAAGTTTGGACACCCCTACATGATTTCAGTCCTGTTCTCTGTCAATATTTTTTTTTAATGTTTTTTTCCAAACATTTTATTTATTTATTTTCAGAGGGGAAGGGAAGGCGAGAGGGAGAGAGGGAGAGAGGGAGAGAAATATCAATGTATGGTTGCCTCTCGTGTGTCCCTTGCCAGGAACTGGCCTGCAACCCAGGCATGTGCCCTGACTGGGAATCGAACTGCGATCCTTTGGTTCACAGGCCCGTGCTCAATCCACTGAGCTACACCAGCCAGGGCTCTGTCAGTATTTTTGAATTTTTCATTCATTTTCTTGAACATTGCAAATGTAGCTCTTTTATAGTATGTGTCTGATAAGGAATGATGTTTAGGAGGCACCTGCCACAGGAGAGCTTAGGAAGGTGGGTGAGAGCTGAACCGGGGAGGATATTACATGTCTATGTCTCTCTAAAGAGTTAGGCCATGTTGTTGGAGATCAGTATTTCCTGCTCTTTAATCACCGGCATGCTATTTACTCCATTTTCCCCCATGTCCAAGTACCACATATACAATGTATTACTTAAATTGACTCTAAAATTTACATACTTTTACATAAAAAGTAAGCTTGATGTTACTATTATAAGTGGAAAACTCGTATCATTTGTCATAGATAGAAGGTAGTCATAAAAGCATTACTATAAAGAGGAAATACTATGACATATTATTTAAAATATTGTTGCCTGATGAATACTTTAAGGCTCCGGCCTGCTCTCTTACTGTTAAAATAGAAGGTTTAACAAGCAAGTATTTGAGAATCTAATGAAATACTAGCACCACAGTGCAGGGCAGCAAATATCTGTAACGTGACATTAAAAACACTTTTCTTATCAATTTGCAATCATTGCAAAAATCATCAATGGATACTAAATCTAGGGGAGGGGGCAAGTTTTATACAAATTATTTGCATGGCTTTGAATTATCTCCTAAAGATTGCTTATTGCTTGTAAGGAGGAAAATATAACTATACAGGGAAGAAATTGGCTATCACTTAGGGCAATCAACGTTAATACAACCTAAATGACATCTGTACAAGGATGCATCACTTAGTTGGGTATCTGTATGAAAAATAAAGTGTGTGGATCCCTACTACATATCACATCATATTTAAAAAATAGTTCCAGACAGACTAGAGAGACAGACTTAAATGTGGAAGTAAAACAACAAACATTTTTGAAGAAAAACATACAGGGAAGTGGGAGGACTGCCCAACATTGGCACCACAGAAGCCTTCCACCCAGGCCTTGGGCAGATCTGCAGGGTGTTTCCCTCTGCCTACTAGTGCCAGGGCTCACACACCTTAACGGGTCAGACCCAAACTGCTGGCAATCTCTCTGAGTCCCAACCATTGACTATGGGGCGCCGCTGTCCTCAACGGGCTGGAGGCAATTTGGTCCCCGTGCAGGCACCAAGCCTCATGCACATGCAGCTCACATGGGCCAGGCATGCCCTTCGCCGGCCCAGTGCAGCATGCACTGGTGTCCCAGCTTGTCTCAACCACCCCATGAACCAGGTAGAGCCCTCCCACTCTACGATTGAGGACACTGAGGTTAGGGTGCCTTGCCAAGGTCATTCAGCTAATGGAGGGGCAGAGTCCAGAAGACTCTGGAACAAGAGTCTGACTTGCCAGATTTCTCAAAGGCGAGGTGTGTGATAGTCAGGCAACCAGTCCCATTAAGACAATTCCCATAACTTCCCTTCTTTGTCTCCTACTTATACCTAGAAGCAAATCCTTAAATGATATTCAAAGCCTTTAGGATCTTACCCTACAGGGACTGTACTCACGCATCCAGCCAAGCCACTCTGATCCCCAAGCATGGAAGCCCCTTCCTTTATCTAAATCCTCTTTCTGTCTCAGCTCAAAGATCACCACCTCCCACAGGTGTCTTCCTGTTACTTTACATCACCTTACATACCTACCTTTGCTTGTACTTGCTCAGATGCATCATGGCCATGTCCTGCTCTGAGGCTGTCAATTATACATCTGCCCCATTTGAATTTTTCAGTTTTTCCAGAGTTTCTTGTTCAACTCACCCTGGCCAGCTGTCCCCAGAGGCTGGGGACAGCCAGTAGTCTCTGCTTCACACAGTTTAGGGCAGACAGTAAGAAAGTGACTGCATCACAGATAGTGGTGAGAATAGGGCTTATCTCTCATTCTGTATTGTATTCCTGAGCCAGGACCAAGGCCCAGCCGAGGCCTGGCTCAGCAGATACCTGGCAGTGAGTTATTGCTGCAGGTGTGCCTGTAGTGCTGCATGGACATGCCACTGTGTGTACCTGCTACTTTGAGTCTGTGGTCCCACTGAACCCCTCTCATAGAAGCCAGGAGTAAATGTGGGGAGGGGACCCTACAGAGTGGTGGCATCACAGTTCAGGATGGTCTACTTGCTAAGACTTGCTTTATAGTCACCAATGTCCTTTCACAGCTACAGGCAACTTGTACAAACCCATACAAACCCTTCAATACTCATCTTCCTCAGAGCTACCTTTTAATCCAGCCTGGGTGAATGGCGCCTCCTAGGGTCCCACAGCCCATGTTCCCACCATTGTTTTGAGGTGTTCAGGGCACCTATTACACAGCATTGCCATTAAAACAAAAAAAAAAAGGAGAAAAATATAGGGAGATATCTTTGGAAACTTGGAGTAGTCAAAGATTTATTAAACATGACATAAAAACTGTTAAGTATAAAATAAAAATTTGATAAATTGAACTATATGAAAATAAAGAGCTGCATTAATCGAAACACAATGCTAAGAAAATGAAAGGCCACCCCAAATGTGGGAGGAAATCTTCACAATACAGAATTCCAACAAAACACTCATCCAGAACATAGCAAACAAGCAAAGAAAGAAATGAACAGCTTGTATAAATCTACAAGAAAGATGGACAATAGACAACCCTATAGGAAAGCGGGTAAAAGATCTGAACGAGTACTTCGCCAGACAGCATAAACAAATGGTTCAGCATGTGAAAAGGTGCTCCGTCTAATTAGTTCTAAGGAAAATGGAAATTAAAATAATGAGATCTAAACTTAAAAAGACAGAATACCAACTGTTGGCAAGGGTGTGGGGGCAACTAGAACCCTCATACATTGCTGGAAGGAGAGTACAACCATTTGGAAAACAGTTGGACCTTCTCTATTAAAATGGAATATACATGTTTTGTCACCCAGCAATCCACTTTCACCTATTGTTATGAGTTGCACTCTGTCCCCTACAAAATTCATATAATGAAGTATTCAGCCATCCTGTACCTCAGAAAGTAACTGTATTTGGAGATAGGGTCTTTACAGAGGTAATTAAGGTGAAGTGAAGTCACAGGAGTGGGCTCTAATTCAATATAGTTTTTTATAAGAGATCGGGACACAGACACAAAGAGGGAAGACCATGTGAGAACAAAGGAGGAGATGACTATCAACAATGCAAGCAGAGAGGCCTCAGAACAAACTGAACCTTCCAATACCTTGATCTCAGACTTCCAGCCTCTAGAACTAGGAGATGATACATTTCTGTCATATAAGCCACCCAAACCGTGGTAATTTGTCATGGCAGCCCCAGCAAACTCATACAGGTATACACTCAAGACAATTGCATATATATGTTCAACAAAAACATACACAGAAATAGCCATAGCAGTACTATTTATAATAGCCTAAAGGAGCCCCAATGCCTGTCAGAATAGAAAGAACAAAGAAGTTGTGATGTGTCCATGTACTGTAATACTCCACAGCAGGGAGCATGAACTACAACTACAAGAATTTGAATGGGGCCTCAATGCTAATATTGATGGAGAGAAGCCAGATGTGTAAATGTAAGAGCACATACTGTGTGATTCCATTTATGTAAAATACAAAGATGGGCAAACCTAATCTCCACTGCTAGATATCAGTATAGTGGTTACTCTTGGGGAGGTAGTGACCAGGAGGGGACCTTGCCAGAAGGCTTCTGGGGTGCTTTTACACAGATACGTTCTCTTTGTGAGCTGTCATCAAGGTGCATACTTATATACGATGTGGACATTCTTTTTAGTGTCTGTTTTGCTTCACTACAAAGTTAAACACACACAAGAGCACCAAATTCAGAGTTTTGTTTTTCATGATCTGAGAGACTGGAAGAGAATTGAGTAGGGATGGCCTTCCTTTCTTCGTTATTGAACAGTGTTGGCCTTTGCACCACCAATGGTGTTTCAGCCCACCTGCTGGGGCACACAGGTGACGGCAAAAGCAGACCTGCCTGGTGCTCAGAGCCCCCAGCTGTTGGGTAAAGGATGAAGGGGAGCCTGAATGGAGTCAGGGAGATCTGGGACAGGGCTGTTGCTGTCATCCAAGTTCACCCATGGCAGAGTCAAAGGCAGGACTGCATGCAACCCCGGTCCCCTGACTCCATGCACCACAGCCCGTGCACTGTCTATCTACTGTGGACCCCAGTGCAGTAAGGACAGCTCCAGCCCTGCCCCTCCCTGCCATGACCTACAAGCCTCGGTCTGAATCTCTCCTCACTCTGACTTGGCCTACCTCCAGGCCTGTAAGTGGCTACTTTTCCACCTCAAGTCCTGCTCATGTGCTGGGGTCCTGAACATGAAGGGGAGAGGAATTCTTCTTCTGGGTTCTACAAAACAGGAGGTGCATAGGCCCTGAGGGTCACAGAGCCCCAGAAGGTCATCGTGTGGAATATTTGAAGGCACATCTCAGTTTTTGTAGGCTGTTGTTTAGAGCTGCCTGTAAGACCATTTTGGTGATATGGGACAGTGCAGAGGTATGTGGCACACACACACGTGCTTAATCACAGAAACCACTTGGGTCATGTGTGCTTGATTAGCTAGGAGTCCCCTACAGCTGGCCATTCTGAAGCCTGTGGAGCTGAGAGGGGTAGGGGTCCTTCCTGACCAGTGTTGCATGGAACAGTTGTGAAAGGCACAACATGTTACCACAAGATGAGGCTCATAGCCCAGCAGTCACCAGACTTAGCTTGTGGCTAGATCTGGGCATAGAACTGAGATGATGTCACTAGAGTTTCATGTTATTTCATCCAATTAACCAAGAGTTAATTAGTATGTCCAAAGTGCTTTGAAGCTGAAGAGCTCCTTTTATTCATGACTGGGTAGAAGCAGCAGGTCAGGAATGGCAACACAGGGCCACTGACATTGGAATGGGAAGATGGTCAGGCCTCTGCCTCTGACTTGCTGTGACCCTTCTAGGAGACGCTTACGAAAATGTCTCAGAGTGTCCTGGGGAGGCCACAAAGAAGCACCATACACTGGGGGGATTTAAACAACAGACATTTCCCAGTTCTGGAGGCCAGAAGTCTGAAATCTAGGTGTCAGCAGGGGCATTCCTTCAGAAACCTCTAATGGAGAATCCTTCCTGCCTCTTCCAGATTCTGGTGGCCACAGGCATTCCTTGGCTCGTGGTCACATCCAATCTGTGCCTCCAAGTCTACATGGCTTTCTCATGTGTCTGTGTCTCTGGTTTCTCTTCTCACAATGGCACCATCATAGTACATTAGCACCCACCTGAATTACCTAATCTTAACTTGATTACATCTATGAAGACCCCATTTCCAAATCCGCTTACATTCACAGGTACTGCAGGTTAGGACATTAACATGATCTTTTGGGGGGACACAATACAACCCAACCCATAACAGTACACATCTTATCTCCAGTGGCCCAGTGCTTCATTCCTGTCAGTGTCCCTCCCTCACTGCTTTCCTCAGCACAGGAACCTGGAAGTGACTGAGAGGGCCAAAGTCTTCTGGAAGCAACTAGACAGAAAAGTCCAGGAAGGGATTGTCATTGTAATAGCTCTTATTTCATGAATGGGCTTTTGTTCTTTCTTTTTTTTCAAGTATTTTTTTTGATTATGTATTATAATTGTCCTATTTTTCTCCCCTTAATTCCCCACCACCCTGCACCCCCACCCCCACCAGCATTTCCTCCCCCTTAGTTCATGTCTGTGGGTCATACATATAAGTCCTTTGGCTTCTCCCATACTATTCTTAACCTCTCCCTATTTTGTACCTACCATTTATGCTTCTTATTCCCTGTACCTTTCCCCCCACTCTCCACTCTCTCCCTGCCCACTGATAACCCTCCGTGTGATCTCAGTTTCTGTGATTCAGTTCCTCTTCTATCGTTTTCTTAGTTTGTTTTGTTTTTATTTCTGTTGTTGAGAGTTGTGAGTTTGTTGTCATTTTACTGTTCACATTTTTGATCATCTTCTTTTCCTTAGATAAGTCCCTTTAACATTTCATATAATAAGGGCTTGGTGATGATGAACTCCTTTAACTTGACCTTATCTGGGAAGCACTTTATCTGTCTTTCCATTCTAAATGAGAGCTTTGCTGGATAAAGTAATCTTGGATGTAGGTCCTTGCCTTTCATGACTTTTAAGATTCTCTCCTTATCTTTAGCCTTGGATAACGTAATTATGATGTGCCTTGGTGTGTGCTTCCTTGGATACAATTTTATTGGGACTCTCTGAGGTTTCTGGACTTGCTGGAAGTCTATTTCCTTTGCCTGACTGGGGAAGTTCTCTTTCATTATTTTTTTCAAATAAGTTTTCCATTTCTTGCTCTTCCTCTTCTCCTTCTGGCACCCCTATGATTCAAATGTTGGAGTGCTTAAATTTGTCCTGGAGGTTCCTAAGCTTCTCTTCATTTTTTCGAATTCTTGTTTCTTTATTCTGTTCTGATTGAATGTTTCTTTCTTCCTTCTGCTCCAAATTGTTGATTTGGGTCCTGGTTCCCTTCCCTTCACTGTTGGTTTTCTATACATTTTGCTCTATTTCATTTTGCATAGCTTGCACTTCTTCCTCTATTTTGCGACCATACTCAACTTTTCTGTAAGCATCCTGATTACCAGTGATTTGAATTCTGCATCTGATAGGTTACCCATCTCCTTATCACTTAGTTCCTTTTCTGGAGTTTTGATCTGTTCTTTTATTCAGGCCATATTTCTTTGTCTTGGTGTGCCTGTTATATTGTAAGGGGTGGAGTCTTAGGAATTTGCCAAGGTGGAGCAATGCATATTGCTGTATTGTGGTGCGGTATGTGGGGGAGGGGTCTGAGAGGGAACAATCCCTCTTGTTTGCCTCTCCACCAGCTTTCATTCACTTCCCCTGCTTCCCACAAGCAAATTGGGCCCTTGCAGTGCTAATTCCAAGTTGGGTGGGTTTGTGTACATTATAGGACCCTGTGGGTCTCTCCAATGAACTCTCCTGTGAGCCTGGAAGTTTCTCCTACCACTACCACAACCCCCACAGATTTTTACAGCCATAGGTTTTGAGGCTTTATTTCCCCACACTGGAACACTGCGTGGTCTGTCTCACTCTCCAGTTGTTCCTACCAGTTTATCTGCACACAAATGCGGGACCACTCAGTCTGCCAGCTGCCACCTTGCCTTGAGTGCTCTTTGCTCCAGCTGCTCATCTCTGACCCCCCCCCATCAGTTTGAATGAATATTTCTTCCTTAATTCCTTGGTTGTCAGACTTCCACAGTTTGATTTTCTGGCAGTTCTGGATATTTTTTGTTTTTAAATTTGTTGATGGTTGTGTGAGGAGGTAAAGTGTATCTACCTATGACTCCATCTTGGCTGGAAGTTGGGCTTTTGTTCTTGAATGAATCTCAGCCCTCCCTGAGTCTTGGCCCTCTGATCTTAACTATGAGGGGGCTGGCCTATGTGCCTTCATTCAATTCAAATACTGGAGGAGGAAGGTTAGGCTGAGAGGGTGCTTGGGTTTGGCTCCAGAAGGCTGCTAGGTGGAGCCTGACTATTCCCAGACCATGAACTTGGGTCCTGGAGGATTCCTTCAGCCCTGGGCCATTACAGTTTTCTCATTGCTAGGTTCCCGTGCCAGTGGCTTATCACAGTGGAGGACTCCTCTGGTTAACCCCCAAGGCAGCTTCTACCTTCCCTTCAATTCCCTTCAGCCTGGCTCTGTGGAGCACTCATGCTGAATAGGGAAAGGTAGGCTTCAAAGTGCCAGTGCCTATGCTGGCACTGCAGGGGTCACAGGGAAGTTGTGAGCAGGCCCTGCTTTGGAGGACTCCTCCATCTGGAGGGAGGCAGATACAAGAGCCACGCATCTTGGGCTAGTGTCAGCAGTGGAGGAATCCCTGAACAGGTATGGTGAGAGCCTGGGGGAGGGCACATTGGGGGCTTCACCTGGCCTGGCTGCCAGTCAAGTAGAAACTTGTGGGAGTCAGCCAGGCAGAGGACAGGAGGCATTCCAGGGAGAGCCCCCAACATGCTGCTATTAGCAATGGGTCTCCCAATGTAATAGCTGTCCCTCTAAAGGTCCTAAGCAGACTGCCCATGGAACTCCCAGTCCAGAGAGGCTACAGGTGTCAAAGGTTATCTTGTCTCCTCCACACTGAAAGCAGCCTCTCAGTACCCAGAGAGGTCTGAGACAGAGCTGGTTTTGGAAACCCCTGAAACCCTTAGTTCTGCAGTGGCCTGGCATGCCCTCTGCTGAACCACCAGCAGTGACTTGGAGGCTTGGGTCTTGACCCTGCCTTTCTTGCAGAGCCCAGTCTCTTCAGACTTGGTCCTAGTTCCACCTGGGCCCATATTGAGTAGATGGACTTACCTAGGCAGCCTTCACTTAGCTTCTGAGCTTCACTCTTCCAAATGCTAATTCCAGCCCCAAACAAGACACAAAGACACAAAGAGGCATGTCCAAATTCCAGTGTCTCCTCTACCAGTACCCAAGGCCCATTTCCAGGACCACAAGTCCCAGTCTTGAGCCTGCAGACAATGGTGGGACAGACACTTCTTTACCAGGCCCACAGGCTTCTTGGACCTTTCTGAACCCACCCTGCAGACCTACCCACATTTCTCAGTACCTTCTAAGCCAGCACCATTTTATTAGTGACCTCTGTACAAGTTTTGCAATCATCAGTTGGTATGAAACTAGCCCAGAGAATGATTAGAATAGCATTTGGCAGACAGCTGCAGGGATCCATCAGTTTGCTCAAAGCACTTGGACTGTCAGGGCTGAGTTGGAGCACTGGGTTGGCAGCCCTTTGCCACTGTACCCAGGGGCTTGCCTCCCCCAACCAACTTGGCAGGGGCTACCACACCCTGGATTCATGACTATGGAGCCTGTTAGGACTTACCTTGTGTTTGGTCCCCCTTTCAGCTACAGGCCTGCCTCATACCTGGACCCCAGTACTTTCTTCCCATGCCTCGGCATCTTGCTCAGCACCCTCTTATGGTGCATCAGCCTGTATTGAGCAGGCTTCAGATATGACTCCACCTGGCTACCTCCTAAGCTAGTTGCCTCAGTACTTGGTACTCAGTTTCAGATAGAACGTTGTGCTTGACTGGTTTTGCCAGGTCTCTCCCACCCTCCTGACTACTGGCCCGGAGGGGTCCCTTATCATGCACTTTGTGGTAGACTGAGCCATTAGACATTGTGGTAGACTGAATAAGGGCCCCCCAGAGATATCCACATCTTGAGTAAAAGGAGATGTGACAAAGAAAGCAGAGATTGGACTGATCCACTGTGAAGATGGAGGAAGGGGCCACAAGTCTAGGCTCATAGGCAGCTACTTGAAGCTGAAAAAGGCAAGAAAGTAGGTTTTCCCATCAGAGTTTCCAGAAGCAACCAGCCCTGTTAATGCTTTGACTTTATCTCATTGAAACTGATTTTGGACTTCTGACCCCAAGAACTGTAAGAGAATAAATTTGCATTGTTCTAAGCTTCTAAATTTGTAGTAATTTTTTATAGTCACCACAGGAAACTCATACATCCAGTGTTTCTACCCAGTGCAGATGTTAAAAAGGGGCTTGGGCCACTCAGGATTATCCTGGGTGAACCACTGTGGAAAATAATGTTGGGCCAAAGGGCTGCCAGCCTGGGGTTGAGGTCCAGCTCTGCCCCAAGCAGCTGTATGTCATGAGAAAGCCCTACCTCTACAGGCTTTGGGCTTCCCGTTACAAAGTGGAGATCATAATGAACAAGCTTGTGAAGATCAAAGGAGAGAATGCTGGTCCATATGTCTCTCCATCTGTATATTTGGGAATGTGCTGACTGAGGAGGTGCTGAACAAAAGCCAGCCATCTGCCAGCCTACCCATAACACTGCTCCTGTCATCTCGCTCAGCATTCATCTTTGTTCTTTTCTCTAATCTCCTCCTACCAAAACCATTCAACAAAACTGGAGTGTCTACAGTGTGACTAGCATCATCTGGGGTGGGAGCTGGAAAGGTCCACAAAGCCTAAGAAAATGCCCTTGAGAAGGCCACCATCAAAGAAAAACTTGGAGGGGAAGAAAGAATACAAGTTTTATTACTGGAAATCTGCCTTGAGAACAAGTGTACCACCAATTGGGATGACACTCACTGCCTCATGCTGCAGCCTCCCTGTGACCACATAGCCCAGTTGTAATGAACTGTGATTCTTCCATTAATGACTACCTCCCCTTCCCTTGCTGGACCATAAGCTCCACAAGGGCTCTTGTCTAGACTGTTCACTGTGGATCTCCTGCCATTAGCACAAGGCTAGTTACACAGGAGGTGCTCAAACATATTTCTGACTGTTAGACCTTAGGGACACTTCCCTATTCACGGTCTGGGCATCTACTCTTGGCCTTCAGCCCCCTCAACTTTTCTGCATTGGCTGACACTGCTGACTACTCTTCCAAATTCTTCACGCTCTCCTCCCTAGCTTTTCTTGATGCCTTAGTTTTGAGTTTACCTTTTAATCCTCAAGGTCCCATCCTTCGTCCTCCTGTGTTCCTATGACTTCAAGTAGCAGCAATATGCCAAGACCCTTCAAATATTGATCTCTTGACTTCTAGAATTCTGAGGTTCCTCAGACTCATCATGGTCAGAATGCAAGCTTCCTAGTTATCTTTAATCCCACCCAGTCCCTTAGCTCCACACCTAATCAATTGCCAAGTATTGTCCATTCTAGCCCAGAACCATCTCCAGACTATTTCTTCTCTGTATCCCCATAACCAGTTCTCTGAGACAGACACACTCCCACCATCTCTCTCCTGGTCTGCAGAAGCAGCTTGCCATTGGTACCTGCCTACAGTCCCTCAGCCTGCAGTCTCTGCTCACCGTTTCAACACAAATGTCACCATGTCACTCTCTAGGGGGTGATCAAGTCCAAGCTGCTTGACCCCTGCAACTTCATCTCCTAGCATTTCTAATCATAGTCCATGGGATCATACAGTAATTAATTTTTTAAGGAACCACTACACATTTTCCACAACAGCTACACCATTTAACATTCCCACCCTTAAAACTTCTGTTTCTTCTTCTTGACCACCACTGGGCTGACTCACACCTCTATGCAATGTTGAAAAGGAGGGAGAAAGCATGATGGAGTGCACATCTTTGCTTCATTCCTAATCTTAAAGGGGGTGTTTCCCATGTTTCACCATAAACTACGTTTGTTGGACCTCAGCCTGAAAGCTAGAATGCCATTCCTCCTCTTCTCAGGCTGGCCAAATTGGTCTCATCCTGTTTTATTTTTTATTTTTCAGTTTGGTTGTTTCATTTTTCATTAGTAGGCATCCTAATGGGTGCGATGTGGTATCTCACTGCAGTTTTGATTTGCATTTCTCTAATGATTAGTGATGTTGAGTATCTGTTCATTTGCCTGTTGGCCTATCAGTCACTTTTAAGCAGAAGTTGGGAAACTTTCTTTGTAAAGGGGAAGATAGTATTTTAGGTATTGTGGGTCACACAATAACTGATTAACTCTGCCATTGTAGCATGAGTACAACCATAGAGAATATACAAATGAATGGCTGTGGCTGAGCGCCAATAAAACTTTGTTGACTGAAGTGGAGAGTGAGTAGTATTTGACCCCGAGTTCAGCTTGTAGATCTTGCTCTTAAGGCAAGAGGAACTTGAGTTATTGCTTTCTCTTTGAGAGTCTGAGGGTAAGGGCTCTATCTTGGTTACTTCTGCATCCTTCTGAACTCAGCAGGTGCTCGGTTAACATTTCCTGAATTGATGGTCTCTGCCCACCCCCTTACCCAGTGGGGAACAAAGCCAGTGGTGTATGTGTCTCCCGGAACTTGATAGAAAAGGCATCTTGCAAGAGTTGCTGGGAGACAGGATACAGTACAGGACAAAGGCTGATAGGCCTTCATTGTGTTCTCTCTTCCTTTATCCCCTATTCAGGTCACTCTAGAAAGTTCTCTAGAGCAAAGGAGCAAATGGGGTTCAGTGGGTGAGAGGTAGATCTGACAAAAGGAAGGCTCTAATTTGGGTCCACCATCATTTGGAGTCTTCCATGATCAATAACTAGGCAGTGGTGGTAAGGGAAGGTTGTAGTGTCTCCTAACATGCCTCTTTTCTCTTTCTGCATTCCTATTTATTTATACTCTTTAAGTCTTTCATGTTGGACAGCCTCGCATCAGAGCCCATGTCCCTTCTTCCCTACATGAGCACCTCTGCTGCATTAAACTACCTGAATCAAATGGGTAATGTGAGGTGCACTGGCCTGGGGGATCAGGAGCCCTTGGCTTATCCCTGGCTCTGCTAACTGCCTGAGTACCCTTGGCTTCTTCTCTCTGAGGCTCCCCCAGCTGGTCAATGTGGGTGCTGGTGGCTTTCCCCTCTAAATGTCCTTCCAATCTGGATATACTTATTGGGCACCTTCCCAGGAGGAGGCATTGCGCATGACTTCAGGGACAGAGAAATGAATTAAAAGCCCCTGCAGGGCCCTTGGGAAGTGTTGTGGCTCATGGGAGATCCAGACATCTAAGCCGATGATTACCTTATAACTGAGGAGGTGCTTTGACAGTGACCAGGCTTTGGAGGAAGCCAGACAAGAGAGACCTTTTGGAGAGAAAGTTGGGAGGATGAAATGCTGTTGGAGATAAGGTTTGAAATGAAGACGCTGCAGGCCTAGCAGGACCACAGAAGAGCTTATAAGCTAGCTTGCTGGGCTTGGATAGAGGGAGGGAAGGCAAAGGAAATCACATGAAGAGGTATTTCAGTTCAGCAGAAGAGAGAACTTTCTACCAGCAAGGGCTAGCTCACACACCAAGGAGAGAGGAAGCCTAGAGCTACTTGTCAATGGATAGAAATGCACACCAGAGCTTGGAGGGCTGTGGCCAGACATCACAACCATTCCTCTCCTGTCTGCTGAAACAGCCTACACCTTGGTTCCAGTCCTCCTTGTTTTAGAGTCACAGACCCCACAGCTGGCCACAGGTACCCCCTGGTCCAGCAGCACATGCAGATGGGGGTGCTGATAAGACCTGGGGGTCCCACTCTGGCCTCTGCCCTTCAGTTTGCCTCTCCTGGGCCTTCTCTCCAAAGCGGGCTTCTCCACAGATGCAGGCCCCCACCCCACTGGCTTGGATTTTGACTGGGTTACAATCATATTTGAAAAGCAGATGACAAGTATGTACCCTTTCCTGCCAAAAGACATAGACTCACAGGTGACTCAAAGGCTGCGTCCAATTTGTGTTGTTCACAGACCTCCTGGACCACACATGAATGCTAGGCCCAGACTCTGCTCCAACTAGTCATATAGGCTGCTCAAATCCTCAGTGCTTGAATTGTTTCCTCTCATTGCTATTGCTACTCTAGGATTCTAGGCCAGGCAAATGGTTACACATGTTTCCTGGGTACCCACTGTGCTGAGAGGACACTGGTTGGCTCTGCCCTTGAAAGAGCTCCTGGCCTAGTGGGAGTGGGAGAAAGCACACAGTGGGAATATACTAAATGGGGCAAAAGCTTGAGAGCCACAGGCTGGGAGCCCAGAGAAGTTTCTAATTGGGAGGATGGGAGTAGGGAGCTGACCACTCTGGACCTGGGAATATATGGGGGAGAGGACATTGCAGGGAGCCAGGACAACCTGAGCAAGGGGATATATGACAGGGTGCAAGTGGTTTGGCTGGAGCACAGCAAGTGTGAAGCCCAATGGAAGAACCTGGAAAGGTGGGCTGAGCACAGGCCATGATGGACTGGCCATGGAATGTGTTCGGGAGAAAATCAGGACCCACTTGTGTTTTCGTTGGAAGAGAGAGATCTAAGTCTTTTTTAGGAAGGACTCCCTGGATGTGCAGAGTAGGCTGGATCCGAGGAGGCACACAAATCAGCTCAGCTGTCCCAGTATACCTTACCAAGGTGCAGACAGAGCCAGGTGCTGAATGAACTAGGTCGGCATCAATGGGGCGGGAAGACAACTGAAATAAGAGATTTCCCCAATGAACATGCAGAACTGGGCATGGACTTTCAGCTGCCCCCTTTCCCTTGGCCCTGATTCTACAGATGGAGGTACCATGGGAGGGGCACAGGTACTGGTAGGTACTCTAGGAAGTCATTTTAGGGAGGTGTGCTGCAAGACTATCAGCCTTCAGAAAAGAAAGAGATTGGGGTGGCCCAGTGCCTTGGGCTTGTGAGGGAGCAAGTTCAATCTTACTGTGGCTGGAGTGAGGTGCTAGCTAGACTCAGCAACCTGGTGGGAGGGCACTTCAGTGGTTCAGAACCATTGGCAGGGTTTGTGAACAGTGTGCCAGGCCCACCCCGTCTCAGCTTAGTAGGTGTGGGGTGGGGCCCCAGAGTTTCTAACAAGCTTTGGAGGGAGGGCTTTGGAGGTTATGGTTTCCTGGCAGTCAGACTTTCTCCAAACAGGTGGCGGGAGATGGTTTACATAGATCTAGGTCAGGACTGTAGGGCAGAGAAAAGAAGGGTGGCGAAAGCTCTCACCAGGCAGGGCTCAGGCTCTGCCTGGAGGGCTCCCCCAGCCACCTACTGATCTCAGTCTCACCTTTCTGATTTGCACAGACATTGCTTCTTCAGGAAGCCTTTGACAGTTGTTCTGCCCTGTCCCATTTCCAAATGGGCCAGGCTCACTTTCAGCCCAATGTCATTCCCACAGTTTCCCTTTTTGGAATTTTTGTTTCCAATTATGTATTGATTTCCATGGCCCCACTAGAATATCAGCTGAGGGCTATTCACCACTGAAGCCCACACATTGCCCAATAAACATGTAGGAACATGTACAGTCAAGTTGGATGAGGGACATCTTTGGTCAAGGCAGCTGCTGGCATTTTCCCAGGAAAGCTGGGAGGACAAAGCTGACGGCAATTTGGCCCTTGATACTCCTCAGCAAGGTCTGTCAGCCTCAGTCTTCCAGAGACCCCCTCCAGGCAGCTCAAGGAGTCTTCCTGTTCTGTGCCCTGGCCTCCTCCTTCCCCCCTCCCTCCCTCTCATTCCCACAGGGAAATCAGGCAGCGAGCTGTGACTCTTTTCTAGATGTTCCACCTCTTCAGCCTGACTGACCTCCCACTGCTCCACGCCTCCCACCCCGAACCACCTGGTCAGTTCTGTACTTCAGTGAATCTGAGAAAGACAACACACTACTGATGAAACTACTATAAGCCATTGACTGGGAACCTGACCTTTTAGCCTAAAATACCACCTAGGGGCCTTCAAGGTCCAACTCAATGCTGTTGCTTCCTTCACGAAGGTCTTAGAAGCCATGTCTCCTTCTGAATTTACACCGTCTCAAGTGTATATATCATTACCTGCCCAGTATTATAGGGGGTTGTGAACATATCTTAACTCTGCTGTTCTTAGTGCCTTCAGGGCAAAGACCTTGTCTTATTTCTCTTTATATCCTCCCAGCCCATCAGTTTAGCAGTCCCCCCACAGCTGAGGGTCATGCTCATATTACACAAATCAAATGGCACACACAATGTCTTTATTTTAGCCTCCCCAACTTTGGACAAAGGCTCAGAAGAAAACAGAAGTCTTTAAGATTACATGTCAGTTAGTCTAAGAAGAAACCAGGTTCTATAAGCAGAGCATTGCCAGAAAATAGAGAATGCTAAATCATATGTGCTAGGCCTTCTGGAAACTGGCCAGAAAGGTTCTGAGTATGATGGGTTCTATGAAGGAAGTTGCCCTTTCTGCAGCAGCTAATGGAGTTTCTGCCCAAACTCCAAGCAGATAAAGGCGGCTCTCCTCTGTCCAACCTTTCTGTCAAGCAGCCAGATGTCCTACATCAGGAGAGTAGCTAAACAGCTGAACTAGCATGCCACAGGGACAGACCACCACCGTGCCACTCAGGACAATGGGACTCTGTTGATAACAAGAAATTTGCCCATGACAGAAAGTTTTAAGCTTTTAGAAGTATTTTCTCCAAACTCTGTGTCTATTTAAAATATACACATGATGTCTAACCATGTGGTTCTAACTTGCTTTTCTTCTAGGATATTTGCAGTATGTGACTCCTTGAACAGTCTGCAGCTTCTCCTCTTGTATAGGTTTGCATGGAAATATCCATCTCCATCTTCCATTAGAAAGGGGTTGTTTCTTCCTTATGGCTTCCTTGATTATGTGCAAGGACAGTGGAATGATAAGGAACCGAGGAGAGAGGGGTGATGGAAGAGAACACAAAACAATAGAATACAAAGCTGCCTGCTATAAGAAGACCAAATCCGATCTTACAAAGAGAGAAGTGTCTGCTGTTTTTGCCCCAGTTGTGGTCATGGAAAGGATGAGTGTGCTCTCAACCAACTGGCAAGAGGGACCCGAGCTCAGAATAAACTCACTTGAAGGAGGTTAGTTTATTGATCCACAGGGGAGAGCTACCGGTGAGGGAATGTGACAAGAGGACCCAGTCTTAGGGGCCTCACTTGACCTTTCGCAGGTGGTGGAAGCTCTGCACAGTTCTTTCTACAGCGTCATCCATGGTGACCAGTGGCTGGTAGCCCAGGACCTTTTTGGCTTTCTCACAGCTGTAGTAGTGGAATGTGCCAGCCAGTGCGACCCGCATTGGTGTGAAAGTGGGCTGAAGCTGGATGACAGGACTGGCCACCATCACCAGGAGGGACAGCAGGATAGCCAGATAGTAGGCTACCCAGTAGGGAATATGGTACTTGGGGGCCTCATAATTGAGGCCTGTCAGGATGCGGGACAGGAATGTCCAGAAAGGGATGGGTTCATCATTGGTGATGTGGAATGCCTGAAGAGAGAACAAGAAGTTAGAGACTATTCCCCTGCTGGAGGGATGAACAGGCCACGTTCAGAACTTGGAGCTCAGGCACAGCTGCTTGCTCAGCCCAGGACCAATGTTTTTGGGAAACCAGTGGCCACTCCCTGCCCACCAACCTGCCCCAGCTCCTTTACAAGACCACCTCCCTATAAAATGAGGCAGACATTAAGCCCATGCAGATTGCAGCATTTCCGTGGCCCTGTAATCTGCAAGTGTCAGCTGCTGGCAGAGACAACCTTCCAACTTGCAGCTAGGGCAGCTTTAGGTGTAGAGAGGGAGGGCGATGAAAATTTTGTCTATGTGCCAGGGTTTTAAGTGAAGCTTATATTGCACTCGGGAAGGCACACCTGTTAATTTAATTTAGTAATTGTGTTAATCACGGTAAAACTCATCTCATCTTCAGATGCAATGAACAGGTCATGACATTTCTCAAATGTGCTGTGTTTGGTCTAAAGCCACATCCACTCTAAGAGTTATATGAGTAGGAAAATGGCAGAGGTCCAGGAGAGAAAAATGAGGCCCACATAGAGGGGATGCCAAAGGCAGGAGTATAAAACAAGGAAGAGGGGGCCCTCGGAATGAGAGGAAAGGGCAAGGGGCCCACATGTGCTCTCCTATTTCTGGGTGAGTGCTCATCTCCCCCACATGGACACCCTACACACTGGGTGTCAAATGACAGGAGATTCAGCTATACCTGCTCCTCAGGAGCGGTGAAAGGCATGAGCATGGAGGGGTGAAGGGGAAAAATGGAGACATCTGGAATGAGTGGGAGAAAGGGTAAATAGCAAACACTCTGCCCAATGTTCACAGGACCCTGTCCAGAGTAGCCATGTCCATGGGGCAGCCAGGTTACGTTCATGGGAAACCAGGTCCTGAATCCCTGTTCAATCCCAGCTTGTTCCTCTGGATTCTGGCTGCCCTGTGCGATGTGGTACTGCTATGACACCATGCTCCTAACCACAGGGGCTTATCCTTGACCAAACAGGATCCTAAAGGAGGTCTACAAGAATGCAGAATCATGGAGGGAATGTGCCAGTGCATCCAATCACACAGAGAAGAAATCTGCAGATAGGCAAACATGCAGGGGAAGGATGTGGTGGGTCAGCCACTGCCAAGCTGGGAGAAGTAGGTGCCTTACCTTCCCACCCAAGGCTGTGTCTTGGGAGAGGTGTTCTGCAGCCAGAATGTGTCCATGGACCACGTTCTCCACAAAGGTGAAGTCCACCAAGTTCTCCCCGTTTCTGTGGACATACAGATATGGTTCCACTGGGCTGGGAGTACTCAGCTGCATGTGGAGACTATACATGTGGACCCAGGGTTGCTCCCAAGTCTCAGTGTTTAAAAGACTGCTACCTGCACAACAGTTGCTACTTGCCTTGGCAATACCAACCTCTGGCACACCTGGATATCTGTAACAGTTAAAGATGTACAGGGGTCCAGGGCTCCTGGGGCCCTCAGGGGCAGTGGGATATTTAAGGGCCAACTAATGAAACTGAAAGACTGGTGCCCTGCCTGCACCATCTGGCAGAGCCAACACTGGTGTAGTCTGCTCTGAGGTCCAATTTGGGCAGCAGCTCTTAACTCCTTCCAGGACACTCTGGGCTGATATGTGAGGCCTTGCTCTGGCCTCATATGTTTCTATGATGTCCTTCAAAGCAATGGGACAGGGCAGCAGGGAGGCCAAGTGAGAGGTAGGTAGGCCAGGTACAAAGACTAAGGGGAAAAGGGAGAAAATGGAACAAAGGAAGGAGGGAAGGAAGAGTAAATGTACTGGGCAGATAGCCACACTATCAGCACCTGCACTCTTCCCAAGGGGGGATGTTAACGCCTCCACCTAGCTTCATAGATGCAAGGAGAGTTGAGTGCCTGCCCGTTGACCATGGGTCAGTCTTACTCCTCTGAGCCTGTTCCCTCAATTTCCAAACCAGGACACAAGTATTTTCCCAGCTTGCCTGAAAGGAAAGGCTCCTATAGTAGGTTGAATAGCGCCCTCCCCAAATTCATGTCCCACTGGAACTTGCGGATGTACCCTTATTTGGAAATAGGGTCATTGCAGATGTAATCAAGGTTAAGTGAGGTCATAGCAGAGTAGAATGGGCCCTAAATCCAATGGCTGCTGTCCTTACAAAATAAGATACATGTAAACAGAGATGCACAGACAAAAGAAGGTCATATGAACATGGAGGCAGAGATTGGAGTGATGCATCAATAAGCCAAGAAATTTCAAGGACTGCCAGCCACCCCCACAAGCTGGGAGAGAGGACTAGAAGAGATTCCCCTCAGAATCTTCTGAAGGAACCAACCCTTTCGCAGTAGGATTTCAGACTTCTGGCTTCCAGAACTGGGAGAGAATTTATTTGTTGTTTTAAGCTCCCCCTCCACCCAGTGTGGGGCATCTGCTGTACCAGCCCTGGGAAACAAATAAAGAGGGTAGCAGAGAAGGCCACGTAAGAAGAGAGCTGAATGTGACCAATCCTTGTTACAGTGGGTTCAGGGGATCTTGAAGAGCAAGCATGGGCCAACTTACCCAATCATGAACTTCATCTTGCCTTTTCTGGCTGCCTGGATAAGGATGGGGACCAGTTGGGGGTCCCTTGGACCAAAAATGCCATGGGGGCGGATGGCTGTGGTTAAGAAATTCCTCTTAGGATCATTGGCACCCAGGACTTCCTGTAGGGGAGCAGAAGGAGTGTGTTTATGGTGGATATGCTGCGCCAGCTAAGCAGTACCTCCCACAGGGGACACAGACACCACCCACTGCCCTGGGCTGAAGATCTGCATTAGTGACGGTGTAATTCTGGTTATTTCTTTACCCCATCCACCCCCACTGGAAAATGCAGGAGAGACAGCTGGGTCAAAATCAGTAAGACCAAAGGCTTAGGTTTGGGTTCAAGACTGAAATGTAGAAATGCAGCCAGGGGAACATGAGCCTTGGCAGCAGTTTGTGCAAAAGATCTGGGGATTGTAGTAAGCCAGTTAGCTGTGAGCCTCCCAGGAGGCTGTTACCAACAAAGGGGGGCTCTTGCCTTAAGCTTTATGTGCCGCTGCACGTTTCTACCAGTCATGGGCTGGTCAGTTCTGAGTACCACCTCCCAGGAAGGGACTCTGATGAACCTAAGTGGGCCAGGAAGAAGGGACTGAGAAGGTGAAGGGTCTGGAAGAAATAAGGCAGCCAACACTGGTGAAGTCCTCAGAGCAGTGCCTATTACCTATGAAGCGCTCAAGGAGAGGCAACCACTATTCCTGTCATCTACCACCAGGAAAAGAGAAAAGTTGTGCTCTGTGTGGCTTAATGGACAAGCTAGAACTTAAGGGCTTAAAGTACAGAGAAAAAGGTTTGTCTCAAAAGTAACAAAACTTCCTGAATGGTACTGGGGACCATGACAGTGCCTGCCCTGACAGGGCTGCATGCTGATTAAATGGGATGGCCCAAGCCAACCATTTCAGTAAGTGCATCCTTAATAAGGATAGTTATCTGAAAATTTTTTAAATAAAAAAATTAAAAATACAAAAATAAAAGAAATTAAAAAACAATTTTAAAAAAGGATAGTTATCACCTCACCTAGGGTTTCTACTCTATGGTGGAAAAAGTTTTGTACCTATTTGGGTCCTAGAGAGTTTACATTACTTGTTGACTGAGTTTATAAGCACTATAGCGACCCAAAAGTAGAGAAGTGGTCTCACAACAGATTCCCACAGCTGTCTCTCCTCTTCCTGCCACACCTCTGGTCAATGGGGGAAATGACTAAATAAGCCTTCCAATGCCTTCTACCAAGGCTCATCTCTGTCACTAAAAAGAAGAGAGGTAAAGGGGTCCTAGATCGATACCACATTCCATCTTTTTATGTTGGGAGGTCTGAAAGCCAACAGTGAATTACTGTGTGCCAACTGCAGCTGACAGCAGGCCCCAGGCGGTTACTGCTGGAGGCTTTTATAAGCTTTGCTTTCTTCTAGTTGGGCCTGAAAGTCAATGCAAATGACTCACTGATGGTTGTCTGAGCCATAGATGCCAATTGCAGCTCCTCAACACAATGGGTGGGAGTCCCAGGCACCTTGCATGAGAGTGCACAGGGCCCAGCGGAAGCTTCAGTGATCTTTGGGTCAAGTCCAGGCAGGTATGCTCCAAGGAGCAGGGTGGCAGAGACAGGACTCCAGCTTGCAAAAGGCTAGGCCTCCACCCCCTGGACTGGGGAGGACCTCATGCTTTCTGAGCTGGAATAATAGCAAACAGGCGGCAGACTCTCAGGGAGTGCGAGGGGACTCATGCCGATTCAGCATTACACTCTGGTTCCATATGCACTGGCTGTGAAAGAACCCTCAGTAGCTGTGATGTGCTACAAACACCTGGGGAGGTAAACTCACAGCTACCCAACTAAGGCAAGCTGTCTGTGGCCTATGAGCATTCATGGCCTTCAACTAAGGCTATCCTCAGGGTAGTGTCCTCTCTGGACATTAATCCTGGAGCTAGCTGCTGTCAGGGTTCCTGGAATCCAGAAGTCTGAAGGGTTGGTGCCTGTTACTCAACTCAGACAGCTGCTAAAACCAGGTGCTCCTAGGAGAAGCCAGATTGTCAAGAAGAAAAGTAATTTTCCTTCAAATAAAGCAAGATCCTTCCACTGTTTAATTTTAAAAAAGGAGGGAAACAAGAATGCCACTAGGAAGGTATTTCGAATGAAAACACACTCCTTGTGTGTTAAGCCCAAGTTCTGCCTGCACATTTTGACTCATCACGAATTGTCTGATTTCTGATTTCTTTTTTTTTAAATTTTATTGTTGTTCAAAAGTACAGTTGACTGCATTTCCCCCCTACACTCCCCCCACCCCAGCCATCCCCACCTCCCTCCCCTGATTCCACTCCCCCTTGGTTTTGTCCATATGTCAGATTTCTGATTTCTATAGCAGCTGAGTAACCCTGCATAGCATGAGTTTGAGTGCAGGCTCTGGAGCTAAACTGCCTTGGTTCAGCTACCTAGTAGCTGCATGGCCTCAGGAAGGCTTTGACTCTCTGGGAATCAACTGTCCTTGTCTGTAATCTGGTGATGACAGTAGTACCCACCTTAGGGGGTCATTGTGAAGTTTAAATGAGGTAGTTTCTGTAAAAGACTCAGCAGTATCTGGCCACATTAAGCTACTTTTATGATTTTTTTATTGATTTTTAAAAAAAATTTTCTATAGATTTGGGCACTTTTTAAAAAGATTATTTATTATTTATTTTTAGAGAGGGGGAAGGGAGGGAGAGAGAGAAGCAACAATCTGTGGTTGCCTCTTGTGCGCCCCCTACTGGGGATCTGGCAGGCAACCCAAGCAGTTTCCCTGACTGGGAATTGAACCGGTGACTCTTTGGTTTGCAGTGCGACACTCAATCCACTGAGCCACATCAGCCAGGGCTGATTTATTTTTTGGAGGGGTGGAGAGGGAGGGAGAAACATCAGTTGGTTGCCTCCCATATACGCCCCAATTGGGGACTGAACCCACAACCTAGCTATGCACCCTGATTGGGAATCAAACCCACAGCTTTTTGGTGCAAGGGATGACACTCCAAACAAATAAGCCAAACAGCCAGGGCTTTTTATGATTTTTTAAAACTGAGTTTCACCCACAAATTTTACTTCCCATGTTAGGTACTTAGGCCTCAGAATACTAATGTCATTATGTTCACAAATATTTTTCTTAAGAACCTAAGCCCTTCAGATGTTCATGGAACTCACTTGTCACTCACTCAACCAGTTCTCAGGTACCTACTTTCTCCTGTAAGATCTTTGTTTCCGTGTAGTAGTCAATGGGTTTCGTGGCATAAGGGAGGTCCTCAGTTCCATTCTTGATGTCAACGCCCTCAAAGATGACACTAGCACTGCTGGTTAAAATGAGTTTCTGGCAGAAGAGAAAGGAAGATTTAAAAAAAAGTCAGGAATGATCACTATTTAAGCACATTTATGACAACGGCCATTTATGAAAGAGAATCAAATGGCACTTGCTCACGACCCTTGCATGCAAGGCACCAACAAATTATTTACTGCAATGCCTTTGCCTTTCAGGCCTTCTTAAAGTCATCCAAAGATCACCATCTTTTGCAGCTATGTGGATTCTACACACATTATGGCATTCCACTCTAAAACAACTGATTTTACTTCTTTTTCTCTCTTATAGCAACTGAGGGATAGGACAGACTTCCATTACTCAGGGTACCTCAATATGGGAAGTGATTCCGCATGGGGGAAGAACAGCCAACAAACTCGGAGAGAGATGTCCGTCTGCAAAAGACCTCTGGTGATTCTGATACCAACTGTGGCATGTCAGCACATGCAGGCAAATGGCCATGCCCATTTGAGAAATATTATGCAAAAGGAAGATGCTCTCTTATGAGGGTCCCCAGCTCCCAGCCCTCTGGTTAAAGGCACCTCATCCAACACTGAACATCATTAGCTTGAATTATATGTTAACACTTTTATTCAACATTGCCCTGGAGTTCTAGCCAGCATGGTAGGATAAGACAAAGAATGATGTATAATGACTTAAAAAGAAGAAATAAAACTAACACCATTCACAGATACAGGATATGTGTACACAGAAAACACTATGAATATACAGAAAATATTAAAGTTAGAGTTCAGCGAAGTTGCTGAGTACAAAGTCAATATATAAAAATTAACTGTGTTCCTATGCACTAACAATTGAAAATATGATATGAAAGACATTTTGATAACCATAAATGAGGTACAGAGTGATAAATTTGACAAAAGATGTGTAAAACCATTATGAAGTAGAAAACTCTGTTGAAAGGAATTAAAGAGATAAACAGAGATCTTATGTATTTATGGATAAGGAAGAGTCAATATTGGAAAGATGTCGATTCTCTCCCAAATGACCTTTAAGTCTGAAGCAATTACAATAATAATTCCAGCAGGCTTTATCAACTAAACAAGCTGACCCTAAAAAGTATATGGATGAGCAAAGGGCTAAGGACAGCCAAGTGAATTCTGAAGAACGTGGCTGGGGGTGACTTGTCCTACCAGACACCGACATTCATCCTTAGGCTCACTGAATTAAGGCAGAGCACAGTGGCCTGGGCATAGACAGAGGATAACGGAGTGGGAGAGAGAGCCAGGCACTGAGCCACGCAGAGCACCAACATGCGAGGTGTGCTGGATAGGGCATTGAAAGTGGGGAAAGGATGGCTCACACAAGAAATGGTGCTGAACAACAAAACATGTGGTCTCTACCTCAGATCTGATATAAATTCCTGGTAGATTAGAAATTTAAATGTGGGAAGTAACACTTAAAAGCTTTCAGGGGAAAAAAAAACACATTAAACAATCTTTGGATATCAGTGTTATGAAACATTCCCTAAATACAACACAAAAAAATCCTTTCCTGCACTGTTACCCACTAAGCTAGTTCTGCCACTTTAGTGAATATACTGGAGCTACATTATCAAGATGGATACATTTCAAGAATATACCATTAAGGGGGAAAAAAGCAAGGTACAGGATGATCTATTCAACATACCATTTTATAAAGTTTTATAACATGAAATCAATACCTTATATTGGCTGCACACGGAGCAAATAAATAATAAACCTCAACTCACAGCAGCGGCTCCCCATAGCTAGAAGAACAGCAATGGCATCAAGTAAGGGTATACACAGGGCTTCAACTTTACCAGTGATAGTGTTTCTCAAATGCTGTGATGAGTGCACGGTTGTTACACTATTCAAGAATCTTTTTTTTTGGATGCCTGGGATATTCCACTTAAAACCAGCAGCAGTGTGCTTCGTGCTGTGTTATTCAAGCACAGCAGAGTAAGGAGTCTGGGCTTTTGCAATGGAGGGTCTGATTCGAATCCCACTTCTTTCACTTAATAGCAGAGACAGTGCTTAGTCCTCAAAATCTGCTTCCTCACCTGTTAAGTGATATTAGTAGCCCCTGGCTACCTAGTGAGGAGCAAGTCAGAAGACAATTGCAGGGCAAAGTTTCTTGTCATTTGCAAGTGTAAGGGGTCACTATTATTACAACTGGTCCTTTCCAGGGTGCAGAGTTCAGAACAGCTCCTGTTCTTGCTGGTGCCAGGAGCCAGCAGATAGCATCAGGACTGTTGGGAGAGAACCCCCTGGCTCACTTCAGTCTTTTTTCTCATTTATACAGCATCTAGGGCACATGACACTTGTGAGGGTGGAGTGCTTGGGTGACAGGGGGCTGCTTTGTCCAGCAGCTGGTACCCCTTAAAGGGGATCCTGAGAACCAGGATTTACAACACTGTAACAAGCTATGACACGATAAAAATTCATATCCCCTTTGGGTCTGCATTTTAACAGGTTTATCCTGTATAAAAGCAAATAGTTTTTTTTTTTTAATATTAGTGAAGTCTGGCAAATAGTATGGTAGTTCCTTAAAAGGTTAAAGAAAGAATTACTGTATGATCCAGGAATTCCACTTCTTGGTATTTACCCAAAAGAATCAATAGCAGAGACAGGAACAGATATTTATAATAACCATATTCACAGCAACATGATTCACAATAGTCAAAAGGTAGAAACGACCCAACTTGTTTCCAATTCACTGATGGGTGAATGAGGAAAGAAAATGCAGTCTTGTTTACATGGAATGTTATTCAGCCTTAAAAAAGAAGGAAATTCTGACACATGCTTAGTGAAGTAAGCCAGACACAAAAGGACAAATAGTGTATGATTCCATTTGTATGAGGTCCCTGGAGTGATCAAATTCAGAGACAGAAAATGGAAAGGTGGGTGCCAGGGGCTGGGGAGGGAGAATAGGGAGCTGTTGTTTAATGGAGACAGACTTCAGTTTGGGAAGATAAAAAAAGTTCAGGAGACAGATGGTGAGGTTGGTTGCACAACAATGTGAATGCACTTAATGCTGCTGAACTGTATGCTTAAAAATGGTAACTTTTCTGTTATATATATATTGTCACAATAAAAATAAAAGCAATATCTACATTTTGTAGCTCTTTAACCAATGACTAATAAGTCTTAGGGTCCTCAGATGGTCTATTCCAATGCAGTTAGTATAGCTCAAATTGGCCCAGTTGTTCCAGAGCTTAATTTCTAGGATCATCCCAATACTTTTGGAAGCAAGCCTTACTAGCCCAGGAGGAGAGCAAGAACCCTTTTCCCCAGACATTTAGAAATGTGTGACAGCACTGACTTCAACCTTCCCCTTACCTGAACCCCAGCCTCTTTGCAAGTTTCAATGACATTCTTCGTGCCAATGTAATTCACTCTATAAAAGACTTCCTTGTTGTTACTGGATGGTGGGGGTGATGCACAGTGGAAAACTGTGCTTACACCTTTCACAGCTGGGTACAGGTCCTGGAAAAGCAGACAAAGACAACACCAATCACTCCTGCCTTACACAAGTAAACAGCCTCCTCACATTCCCACTCCCCGATCTGTCGCACATAGGTGTCTTGCCCTTTTATAATTCTACAATTAACAAAGAAATACATTCTCATTGTAAAAGATTCAAACTATTGGAGTACATGGGAAAGAAACAATGTTGTCCCTTTAACTGCCCCCACCCCATTAACTCGTGGTCCAGGGCATCAGAAGCCTGTGGGATCCAGAAAGAGGTAACATCTGTGCCATTGTACCCTACAGAGTGAGGCACAATTCGGGACACCTGGGGGTAAAATTCCTGGGGAAGATGAGCTCACAGACACAAATTATGAATCATATGAAAAAGCCCCACACCATGAAACAGTGTAAACGGCCAATACACAGGAGTATTCTTTTCTGTGAAACTAGACATAAAACAGCAACCTGAAAAGGATTGAAAACAGGTATGTTTAATTTACTGCTAAGAGGAACCAGAGCTCCCGAGAGCAACAGTCGATTGCAGATCTGGGAAAGGAAATGGATGAGATAAGCCAGGAACACCTTGTCATACCAGAAAGCAAGAAAGCTAGCCAAGATTCCTGGGGTCCTGCTAAAAGGACTTAAGAGCCAACTTATAGAGGCTCCCACTAGCCAAAGAGGGATCAATTTGATCACCAGTAAGAATAACAATACATTCTGCAAATTAATAAATAAAAAGAGTCAAGCATTTAATCTGCATAAGGTACAAAGATTTGAGGTAAGAAACAAAGAGAATAATGACAGCATGTCACCATTTGGCAAAGCCTGAGTTAAGTAATAAGATCTGGGAAGGACTGTCAGTAGATACTAACATCACCAAAAGAAAGACAACCATGAATTAAGTATCTAGAGTCACTTATTAATATTTTGTCACAATTCCCTCTATTTAGGTGCACATAGACATATGATTTTTTTCTGAAACCATTAGAGACTAATTTGCAGACACTGTGCCACTTTGCCTCTAAGCTCTTCACCCAGCATCTCCTAAGAAAAAAGCCACCCTCCTAAAAAACCACAAAACAATCATCATACCCAGAAATTAACACATGGAACACTCTTACCCTATAATTAGTTTATCCAAATTTCCCCAATGGTCCCAATAATGTGCTTTAGAGCCATTTTTATATTTTGATTTAGGATCCATTCATGGGTTGATCACATATTGTATTTAGTCCTTGTACCTCTCCCATCTCATTGAATCTGGAAGAATCTCCCTATCTTTTTTTTTTCTTTTTGTCTTTTGGAGCAATGCCACTTTTCAAGTCAGTTATTTTGGAGTGTCCCTCAATTTGGATTAGTCTGTTTCTTCATGATTAGATTCAGGTTTAGTACTTTTGGCTTGTTGACTTCGATCACTGGTTAAGGTGATGGCTGCCAGATTCTGACCATCAAAAAGATACCATTCCCTTTCTGTAATTAAAAAGAAATCTGTGGGGCAATCACTTGAAACGGTATGAATATCATCCCCAGCAACTTTCTACCAATTGATTTCAGCAGTCAGTGATGATCTAATTATTGCTCCCAAACAGGGAGGACATGTGACTCTAATCATACCAAGTGTTGGCAAGAATGTGGAGCAATGCGGCTACTACCACACAGCTGGTAGGGATGAAAAGATGACATAGCAGCTTTGTTGAGCAACTTGGCAATATCTAATAAAATTCAAAATATTAATACTCTTATGACATAGGTAAAGTTTGAAAACATTACATTGAGTGAAAGAAGCCAGTCATAAAGGGGCAACACCATATGATTACACTTGTAGGCAATGTCCAGAACAGGCACATCCACAGAGACAGGAGATGAGTGGTTGGGAGAGTAGGAGCGGATATGGGAAGCAACTGCTAACTGCCCAGGATTTTCTTATGGAGTGATGGAGGAAATGTTCTGGAATTAGGTAGTGGTGATGGCTGCACAACTTTGTAAATATACTAACAACTACTGAATTTTGCACTTTAAAAATGTGAAATTTAACCCTGACTGGTATGGCTCAGTTGGTTGGGCGCTGTCCTGCAAAGTGAAAGGTCGCTGGTTCAACTGCCAGTCAGGTCTCAGGCCTGGGTTGCAGGTTTAGTCCCAGGTTGAGCTGACAAATGTTTCTCTCCCTCCCTTTCTTCCTCCCATCCCCTCTTTCTAAAAATAAATAAAGTCTTAAAAGATTAAAATGTGAAATTTATGGAATGTGTATATTACAATAAAAATTAAAATAAACCCAGCAATTATACGTTTGAGTATATCCTTTGGAGTGGCAGCTGGTACACTATAGTCCATGGATAACTTTATTTGTAAATAAAGTTTAATTGGCACACAGCCATGCCCATTCATTTATCTACTGACCAGGCTGCTTTTGCACTGCTTTTATATTTTTCAAAAAAAATTTTTTTTTTTGCAACAACAATTTGGCTGGCCGTCGAGCAGGGGAAGTCCACTAGTTTCCTTTTGGGGGCCTATAGGAAATCAGTAAGGCTGTATGGCCCATTACCTTTTGGCTGCAGAGGTCACCCAGAAAGAACTGCACCTGGGGATTGTTGAAACCCTGCCGCATGTCAAATACATTGACGGTGTAGCCTCTTGCCAGCAACTGCTCCACCATGTGCTGCCCCAGGAACCCAGAGCCTCCAATCACCGTGCACTTCTTGGCCTGCGAAAAGAGAAGGGTGGCGGGGGGCACTGGTGTGATGAGAACTGTAACCTATAAAGAACATGGACTCACATGTCATGAGCCACTAGAATGACAGGTCCATTTCTTTCTTTGAAACTCACCCTGCCTGGTGTAGCTCACTAGATTGAGTGTGGGCTGCAAACTAAGGGGTTGCCAGTTTGATTCCCAGTCAGGGCACATGTCTGGGTTGTGGCCCAGGTCCCCAGTGGGGGGCATATGAGAGGCAACCATATATTGTTTTTCTCTCCCTCTGTTTCTCCTTCCCTTGCCCTCCCTCTAAAAATAAATAAATAGAAATCTTTTAAAAAAAGAAACCCTTCTTGAGCCAACTTGGAAACTTTACACAATTCTGGTATTTTATCACCAGTGGTGACCTTCTGTCCTAGGATCAGTAAGGAGGGGAGAGGTAGCCTTTACATTTCAGAGCAGGGAGAGGGGGAAGAAGGGGCAGAGAGAGAGAGGGAGAGAGAGGGAGGGACAGACAGAGAGAGTGTGCGCAAATGAGACTGAGAAAGACTTTGGCTACATTAGATGATCCAATATCTGTTGTGTGTTTAGTGAAAGGAAAAGGAGGTGTCTCAGAAAGAACTTAAACCACCTATGATCAAAACTGGACAATCTAAAAAAAAAGTGATGTCTTCTTGCTTCTGATACCTGATCACTGATTACTTATAAGGCAAAACAAAAAAAAGCAAAAACAAAAGACACCCCTACTCAACTACAATATGCATTTAAAACATCAGAAACAAGAAAGCCCAGGCTCTACACTTTCTGGAGTAAGACAGGCCCTTTTTCTTCCTGACCCTATGAGGCTGAGCCAGGTGGCCTTGGACTCATCACCTAACCCCTACTTGCCTTAGTATATCCAAGACTGTTACAGTGCAGTGGAATCTGCTGGCAGGGTTGCAGTGAGGATGGGGGAGCTGTTAGCCAGGGCTTTGCTTTGCCTTCTCTGAACTCTGAGGTCGATGAATCTGGGAGATCTCTAGCCTTTACATTTCAGCTTCTGCAACACATTCACTTTCCTGGCTAAATTCCAACTCTGATAAATAACGGAAGTGCAAGCACTTAAATATTCTCACTCCAGGGAGTCAATGCAAAATTGTGGCTGTTGCATTCTGATTAAGCTGGCTACAAGTGTCCCCAAATTTGGACCTGTAATATCCCTACACTCTCCGGTCTTTCTAAAACTATATCTGGACTTCCTTAAAAAGACAGACACCCATTTTTTCCTAAGCTCGTCTATAGCAAATCACAGTTGGGGGGTTAGAAACTAAATATCTTAGAGAAATTCTGTTTCTGATTAAACACAAACTCACTAATTCCCCCACTTATTCCTTATATACCTATATAATTGAGATAAGCAGGAGACTCGAGGAGTGCCAGGGCCCCTTCTAAAGATCTACTCTTGCCACGCTGGTATCCCACCTGAAATGACATTTTCATACTGGAGTCCACTGGGTATCTGGAGATAGCTCTGGAGCTTTAGCATCATTTGTTCAGGCCCCACATGCCACTCCCACCAAATGATCTTTCCAACCCATTCTTGTTTACAGTTCTCATTACTCCCATGTGCATGTAATCACATCATGCTTAGTAATTTGTACCTTGACTGAAATTTCTCAGATATTCCCAAGACATAGGCAAATTAAAAACACAAATCCCATTCAGTTGTTTTTGGCAAACTCTACCCATCCCTTCCTCCCAAGTTAGTTGTATAGGCAAATTCAGGTTTGTTTGTTTGTTTTCAAATAACTCCGAAGCTCTCTGCTTCCCAAACTTATTTTTCTTGGTTTCCACAAAGTTTGTCTGGGCCTCAAGAGGGGCCAATGTCTTTAATCACAACTATAATGCTACGCAGTTAGAGTTCATGTGACATAACCAATTTTCATGGCCATGAAAGACAATGCAGGGGAAGTGGACACAATGGGTAAGGAATATGTATTAGAAAGTAAGAATAGAACTACAGACTGAAAACAGGTAATGAAACTCAAGAATGGGTTACTGAGGGAAGTTATAAAATCAATTATCTTAGAGAGTTTTTCTTCTGATTCACTATCATTTATACTCTCAAACATTCTTGAAAAACATAAGCAAATCCAGGGATATATCTGTTAAATTTACAAAAAGAAAGACTAAATGTAATAAGGCAAACCAAGAAGTGACCAGTTTTATATATGTACCACATCTTCATCCATTCATCTATTGATGGACACTTAGTTTGCTTCCATATCTTGGCTACTGTAGATAACACTGGGTACAATGTAGGGAATACGTGTACAGCCAACAACATTGCAAACTATGCATGGTGCCAGATGGACAATAAGACTAATCGGGGTGACCACCCCACAATTCATGTAAATGTCCAGTTAGCATGCTGTATACCCTAAACCAATAGAATACTGTATATCAAATGTAATTGAAAAAAATTCTTAAAAAGTGACCAATTTTTACTTTATCTAGCTATCCATTTATAGCTATCTACTGCTCCCAACTATTTTAGTGTAAATTTCTTTCACATTTCAAAAGATATTCCTATGCTAAAGTTATATCATCTTGTTCTTGATCACAAAAGTGATTTAAGGATTTCTAATTTCTTTTTCAAAAACAAAACTTATGCTCTGGAGAGAGTTTTAAGTATAGGAAAGGCAGCCATCTAGATGACCTATTTTTTTAAAAAAAATTATTTATTTTTAGAGAGAGGGGAAGGGAGGGAGAAAGAGAGGGAGAGAAACATCAATGTCTGGTTGCCTCTAGGGCACCCCCTACTGGGGACCTGGCCTGCAACTCAGGCATGTGCCCTGACTGGGAATCGAACCAGCGACCCTTTAGTTCACAGGCCAGCACTCAGTCCACTGATCCCCACCGGCCAGGGTTAGATGACCTATTTTAATAACAGTATGGTCTTGAGATAAGAGAATGGTCTAGGCCACTGGGTTTCTTCCGAACATTTGTTTTCATTTTTTTCCAAAGATGTCTTGCACAGAATGTATAGATGAGATGAAAGTGTTCTTTTGATTTTAGTAGTTTAAATGTATAGCTTTTACTTACTATAAAGTTAATCAGTGAGAAAGAACAACATTTGATACAACCATTGGAATCTAGACTTTTTTTTTGGTTGCCGAGTATCAGTAAAATCCTAATTTATACATATGAGAAACTGTAGCTGGCAAATGGCTCTGCTGGTTTGTCTGAACACTAGAATGTGAGATTAACCTTCAACTACAGGGGCACAAAGAAGGCTTTACTCTTGAGTTCCACACCCAAACCAGGGTGATGCAGTGGCCCATGGGACCCTCTTGAGGAGTTCTCCTTTATTAACATTTGACGTAAACATATTTTACCTTGGCATGACTACATTTCTGAAGTATTATCATTCATTAAAAGTGAACTGAAAAATCTCCAGAAGGCTTTGCTACTGCCCCTGTTGCCCCTGGGTAAGGCTTCTGCCATTCCAGTCAGAAGCCCAGTCTAGCATGCTGGGGCCATGTGAAGGCAAACTGAGGCACCTGGCTGATAGCTAGCAGTTACTACCAGGCATGTGAGGCTACCTGGAACATACAACTCAGGGGGTCCCCATGGCTGCAACTTTGGGAGTGAGTCCAGGGGAGACAAGCCACGGATCCCCCTAGCTGGGCCCAGCCCAAACCACAGAATCATGAACAAAGAAATGGGTGTTGATTTAAACCACTGATATTGTTACAAAGCAGTAACTGGTACCTTAAATAAACATATATATCTTATACAGAAAAACAATATTCAACATTAATTGATTTAATAAATGTACCAAATATAATGTTTAACCCACAGCTAACTATGAATAGCTTGCTGGTACGAATGGGCTTGACTTTCCCCTTCTCTGGTTTTGGCTAACCTTTTTTTGTGTCAGTACTTACTTTTGGACTGTCTTCTGTCAAATGTGTCCCTGTGACCCGGTCTCTCATTGGCTTGCCAACTGCTTCTTCCATTTTGGCTCCAAATATGGTCCTGTTTGCGATCAACCCCTCTTTTCTGAAAGACATAGTTAAACATAAACATGTTTTAGCTGTTAGTATTTTGTGTGCATGCCACCCCTCGTTGAGTTTTCACAAAGAGCTGAACTTTAGTGTAGCTGTTGGCTGGAGCCCTCAGCTTCCATTCCTGTGATGTAGGCTGCTCTCTTAGAGAAGGTCATAACTGGGTCCATAACTCACCGTATACTTGGACTAGTGGCAGAATGGGAGGACAGTTAAGTAACCTCATTCATCAGTCACATCAAAAAGAACATCTTTGGCATTGTAGCTTTTCCCACAGCACTCACGTACTTCAGTTACTCTCTATTTCTCTTGCATTGATCATTATACTGTGACAGTGCAGTGGGAAAATACACTGACCTAGAGAGCCCTGCCCTGATCACAAACTGGAAGTCTGCTCAAGTCATGCCTTTTTACTGCAGCTCAGTTTCCCCATCAATAAAACGGACTAGGTGTTCATCACTGAGATGCCAGGGCCTGGGATGCTGGGAGGGGGAAGAGTGTAACAGGAGATGGACCTTTCCTTTTTGGTGAAATTAAAGCCATCCTGACTATGCATGGAAGAACTCAGAGAGTCTGGGGCCATCAGAAATCTTGAGAGATAGTAGTGAAGCATACCAGCTGACTAGGTCCCACAGTGATACTCAACAGAAGACTATCACAGATCCCCGAACATCTAGAGACAGCAAAATTCATGACAAGGAAAACAGTCTGACTGCTCACAGAAGGCTAGATTCATAGAACACTCGTTGGTGAGGAGGTAGCAGGAGGGCAGCCAGCACTGGGGTCTCAAATAGCATGACTGCTCTCATCTAATTACACACTCACACGCATATACACTGTCATGCTCAAATGTCCCTGTAGGAACTGATTTTATGGGTGGCTAAGTGGCCTTGAAACAGATGTTAGGACCCTCAATGACTGATGGGGTCAGCTTGGGGAAATATACAAGGTCTGGCACAAATAAAACTCCTGTTTTATTACAAAGTCATAAGCATGTAATTCTGTAACATAACAATATTACACTCAAGCACACCATATGACATTTTAGGTGAAACATTCAAACTAAAACTATAAATTATTGCACCCATATTATTACCCTACCAACCACACTCAAGCAGGTAAAACTCTGCCAGACCCTGTATTTCTGAAAGTTATGAGGACAATATATGAAAGTTATCAGGAAAATGTATTTCAAAACTTCACTTTTTTTTCAATACACAGCTTTTACTGTATCTTTAAAATTAAATAAATGTAAGGAATATATCAAGTAAGTGTGAGGAATCATTTGGCATCTTGCTGTTTCTGTAGCTGGACACCTTAGATCTTATTCATCAGCCTGCTGAACTGAACTGTTCCTTTTTCAGAAATATAGATACCATCCAAAAATTTTCTGATATGCTTGTTTTTAACTGTTGTGGCTTGCTGAATCAAAGCAGCTGAATTTGATACAAGTTCAATGTTATTTCCTTCCAGAATTAACTCATCTTTCTGGGCCTGAGATCTTGAACAAGCAACACCTGACCTCATCCGAACCCTGCACATATACTTTTCACCCAAGAAATTTCTGATTTCAACAAGAGAACCATTCTTCTGAAGAACAATGTTGATGGGCAAGTGAGCTTACACAGACCTCATCTTGTAACAGAATCCCAGTGTAAAACCCTTGATCACATTCTGTACATGATCGCAGATAGTGAGAACGGCAACCAGCTCCTTTCTATTTCCCCACCATTTGTCAACTTGGAGCCCCTTCTTTTTCTTTCCAAGGAGACTGAGTTCTACGTTGATGTGGTTGAAGTCCCTCCTCAGGGTATCTCTGGGGCCCTTCACAATAACTGTGCGGCTGGCCGTTCAGAGTGATGTTGACATTCAACAGTCCAATTGCTGAGAATGGTCTTCATCCTCGCAGTAGAAGTGGCAAAGAGCCAAAACTTCACTTTTTATAGATCTTTTCAGAACATGTAAGTTGACCTGTAGTTCTATGCCTATCCCATCTCTCTCTCTATCCCATAGTCCTCCTTGTATTGGTAGGGGACCCTGACATCTGTCCACCCTAAACAGATGTGACCGGTGAGCTTTGACTCATTTGGCTCAACATGTAATCAGCTGGCGAATAAGTTTTTAGCCACTTGCACCAAGGTTTAGCAGCACGTGGTAGGAGTTCTGTCTTCCTCACTGCAGTATCTCAGCATGAAGCCTGGCGCAAAGCAGGTACTCACATATCCACTGGACCCATGAATACATGGAGTGTTTACATACCTATGCAGACCCCCTCCTGCTTTCCACTACATACACAAAGAGACTTAACTAAGGTGCAAGAGTTTCAAGTGGGCAAAAAGATTTGTCATGTTTTATTGGTGCTACACTCAGAAATAGCCACTGCTGGCTTCTCACTCAATTTCCCCAGATACTCAGGGAAGCATGAGGAAGTGACATGATAGATGGCATTGGCAGTGATGCAGTCCAAGCCAAGGAATGCCTGGGGCCACCAGAAGCTGGAAGAGGCAGGAAAAGCCCTCCCCTAGAGCCTCCAGAGTGAGAAGGGCCCAACTCACTCCTGGACTGTAGGCCTCTAGCACTGTGAGAGAAGAAATGTCTGTTGTTTCAAGCACCCGAGTGTGTGGTCATTTATTGCAGCAGTCCCAGGAAATCAACACAAGTATTCTCCTCAGTAGTGAAATTCAAATAGCATGGATGGAACTGGAGAGCATTATGCTAAGTGAAAGAAACCAGGAGGTGAAAGACAAATACCATATGATCTCACCTTTAATAGGAACCTAATCAACAAAACAAACAAGCAAGCAAAATATACCCAGAGACACTGAAATTAAGAACAATCTGACAGTAACCAGAGCAGAGGTGGGAGGGGATTATGAGGGGGAAGGGATTTCAGGAACAACTATAAAGGACACAGGGACAAAAACAAGGGGGTTGGAATCAGGGGAGGGAGGTGGGGATGGCTGGAGTGGGGGGAAAATGCAGATGATTGTACTTGAACAACAATAAAATTTTAAAAATAAAAAATAAATAAAAACAAAGTGTTAAAAAAGAACAGTATGGGAAATGGAGAAGTCAAAGGACTTACATGTATGATCCATGGATATGAACTAAGGTGAGGGAATGCTGGTGGGAGGGGGGTACTGGGGGAAGGGGAATATATGGGAGAAAAAAATGGAAAAACTGTAATAACATAATCAATAAAATATTTTTAAAAAACCCAGCAGAGCCCTGGCTAGTGTAGCTCAGTGGGCTGAGAGCAGACCTGTGAACCAAAGGGTCGCTGGTTTGATTCCCAGTCAGGGCACATGCCTGGAATGGGGGCCAGGTCCCCATAAGGGGACATGTGAGAGGCAACCACACATTGATGTTTCTCTCACTCTCTTTCTCCTTCTATTCCCCTCCCTCTAAAAATAAATAAATAAAATAAAATAAAACACAAAAACCAAAAAAACAGCAGAGCTGTTAATTCCATAGTCCGCCTGCCCTACTAGAAAAGCAAGAAGTCTTTAAGCTCCCCCCCCATCTCTAGGGAAGGATCTAGGCAGTGAAAGAATAAACCTGTCCTGCCCCCACGTATCCATACCATTCAAAGGCTCATACAACCCTCAGCAAACCAGCCTCTTGTGAAAACAAAAACAAAGCCAAATATATGTTGTATCAAATTATATATAAGTATTTTAAAGTCTGTGAATACTATGAACCAGGTAAGAATTTTGGTGATATTTTAGTTGTCTCTAGGGGCTAGGGTACCCAAGACTATCTTGAGGAATGAGTCAGATACCACTGGTAACCCACCCAACCTAAATCTCCTGTGTGATAATACATTCAGGTTAAAATGAACACCAAGAATAGCTCTCATTGAACAGACATTTCTCAAAAAAAAGACAGACTTTACAGATGGCCAATAAGCACATGAAAAGATGCTCAATATCACTAATCATTAGGGAAATGCCAATCAAAACCACAATGAGATACTACCTCACACCCACTGGGATGGCTATTATTAAAAAAAAAAAAAAAAACAGAAAATAACAAGTGTTGGTTAGGATGTGAAAAAACTGGAACCCTCACACACTACTGGTGGGAATGTAAAATAGTGCAGCTGCTATGGGAAAGAGTATGGAGGTTCCTTAAAAAATTAAAAATAGAATTATTATATGAGCCAGCAATTCCACTTCTGTGTATATACCCAAAATAATTAAAACCAGGGTCTCAAAGAGATATAAGCACTCTTAGGCTTATTGTAGCATTATTCACAATAGCCAAGATGGAAAGAACCTAAATATCGACAGATAAATGGATGAAGAAAATGTTATACATAGAATGGCAAACTATTCAGCCTTAAAAAAGAAGGTAATTCTACAATGTCACACAATGGGTGAACTTTCAGAACATTATGCTAAGTGAAATAAGCCAGTCAGAGAAAGACAAGTACTATATGATTTCACTTATATGGTGTATCTAAAATAGTCAAAATCATAGAAAAAAAGAGTGGGATGCTGATTATCAGGATCTGGGGGAGGAGGAAATGGGGAGTTCACTACACAATGAACAGAAAGTTTCAGTTAACCAAGATAAATAAGCTCTAGAGATGTGCTGCACAGTGCTACCTATAGCCAACAATATTGTATTGTACACTTACACATTTCCTAAGAGAGTAGACTTCACGTTCAGTGTTCTCACCACAATTCAACAAAACAAAAATTTAAACAATGAGAAATTCTGCCCTGGCTGGGTGGCTCAGTTGGTTGGAACGTCATCCCATACACCAAAAGGTTGCAGGTTTGATCCTGGTCAGGGTGAGTATGACAGGCAATTGATCGATGTTCCACTCTCTTACATCGATGTATGTATGTATGTACGTACGTATGTATGTATATATGTATCTATCTCTTTCTCTTTCCTCACCTTCCCCTCTCTCTCAAATCAACAATAAACATATACTTGGGTGAAGACTTTTTTAAAAAGGAGAAATTCTAATGCATGTTACAAGATGCATGAACCTTGAGGACATTATGTTAAGTGCAATGAGAACCTTGGGGACATTAAGCTAAGTGAACAAACTAGACACAAAAGGACAAATACTGTATGACTCTACTTCTATGAGGTCTCTAGAGTAGTCAAATTCGTAGACACAGAAAGTAGAATGTTAGATGCCAAGGCCTGGGGGAGAAGGGAATTGGGGAGTGACCCTTTAGTCGATAGAGTTTCAGTTCTACAAGATAAAAAGAGTTCTGGGAGATAGATGGTGTTGATGGTTGCACAACAATTTGAACCTACTGGGCGGGCCAAAAAGTTCATTTGTTTTTTTCCCATAAGATGGCTCTAGTAGCACTTACTTGTCTTTAACTTCATTCAAAACAATTTTGTTAGACTGTATTGTGACAGCTGTCATGTAAGCTTGCATTAAAAAAAACTTAACAAAATCGGTGAATTTTTGGGTGGCCATTTTAATATTGAAGATGGAAGAAAATAAGTGACATTTTTGGCACATTTTGTTCTATTATTTCAAGAAAGGTAAAAATGCAATTGAAACCACAAAAAAGATTTATGCAGTGCATGGAGAAGTTGCTGTGATTGATCGAACATGTCAAAAGTGTTTTGCAAAGTTTCGTGCTGGAGATTTCTCGCTGGATGATGCTCCACGGTCAGGTAGACCAGTCAAAGTTGATAGCGATCAAATTGAGACATTAACTGAGAACAATTAACATTATACCACATGGGAGATAGCCAACATACTCAAAATATCCAAATCAATAAAATTATTGTTGTAAATGAAAAATGTGTCTTTTATTTTACGGAAAAAACTAAACAGACTTTTTGGCCAACCCAATACTTAATGCCCCTGAACTGTACACTTGAAAATGGTTAAAATAGTAAATTTTCAGTTCTATTTTACCACATTCACTCAGAAGAACAGCTCTGAATGGGAAAATAAGACCCCAAAGACCAACATTCTAGGGGTTGTAATCGTTAAGGTTCACTAATCAGAAGCCTTAAGTCTTTCTCCTTTAAAATGGTATGTCTCTGAATCTATTAAAAATCAGTATGTATGCCCTATTATGCACACTGGGACAAAGTCTTAGGCTGAAAAGAATCTAGGAAAAGAGAGCTACCTGCTCCTGGTGAAATACAAGTGCCTCTCTCAACTTCTGGGCAAGAGAAAGAGGGCTGCTGACAGGATTCAATAAAGAGCGGAGTGAATGAACCTGGTTTCCTCCTTCCTGCTGGGGAAAGTTCCACACTACTGAGTCCTGGAGAGAAAAGGAATGGATCGTCTATCCATTTCAAACCAGATAGAGAAATGAGTGTTCTCTCCTTGTTCTTTCACAGACCTGAAGTATCTGTATGTTTCTGTCATTCGTCTCTCTGCTTACCTATTTGCTTTTAGTACATACAAAGGCCCTGGCTTTGAATTTGTGGTGGCCACTGAGAAACCCATCAGCATGCCTGTGAGCTTTAGTGTATGCTGTTCCCTCTCTGCTCCATGGTGAGTTCCTCCTCATCCTTCAAGGCATAGCTCAACTATCAACTCTGTGAAACCCCTTCCTCCTCTCCCAGAAAGGTTAACTGCTTCCTTAGCCCTTGTGTCTGCTTCCATTCTATCACTTTGCACACTGGTTTATACTCTCCTATCCATGTCTGTCTTGGCCAACTAGGCTGTGAGCCCCGGAAGGGCCAGCAAAGGGCCTGGAATGGAATCCAGGTTGAAGTGTGCTGCTGCAGCTGGTCTGAGACCTCACCTGTTGGGCATCAATCTGCCTGCTGACCTCAGAGCTGCTATGGGGCCCAAATAAGCCCCAGGTGTAAAAAGGGCACTGCAGCTTGTAAAAGAGTAGCCAGGTATGTCAGCTCACTCATTCCTACATTTCATCATTCACAAGGCACTATATGCTGGCTGCTGCCAAGCAGAACCTGCACAAGACAAGGAGCCTACCACTTCGTTTTGAGACAGACCTAGGAGAGCATTGCAGAAGTGCCTTTGAGCTCTTCTGAGGGTAAAATCCAGAGCAGGGAGCGTGGCCTAGAAGGCAACCCCTGAGCTGAGCTCTCAAGGCCGTGGAGGAGTGAGATAAGTGGAGAGGGCAGGTGTCCTAAAAGATATTCCAAGTCCCAGGGTGACAATGATGAGGTGACAGTACTGAGCCAGTACGTTCTAGCAACTATGACAAGTTGTATCATGTTGAGTGTGAAGCAAGACTGGGAGCAAAACTGAGAGCATGCATAGGCTGTTTATCAAGTTAAAGAGTTACCCTAGGAGGAGATGGGGGAGTGAGCTCCTGGATGCTGTAAGCAAGGGTGAATGTTAACATCAGAAAGATCACTCTGGCTGCAGTGTGGAGAGAGGATTTTAGCCAAGTCTGTGGTTCCGAGTATGCCAGGTAGGTGGAATGACAAGAGCAAATCAGAGAAAAAAAAAACAACTAATATTACCTGAAGACCTGCTAAATGTCAGACCCATTTACATATATTATACCAATAAGACCCAAAAAGCATCCAGTTAGGGAGACAGTACTGGTCTCATTCAACAGATGAGAAACTGAGTCTCAGAGAAGTCAAGTGACCTGCCTAAAGTCACACATCTGGTAGACAATCAAGGCAGAACTTGTAGTTGTTGCTTCTACTCTGCCAGGCTGCCACCTACAGACTGACTGGGAAGGTGAAGAGGGACAGGAAGAAAGAGAGACTAGCAGAGGCAAAACTGGGCAGGAGGCTCAGCTGCCAGGCTGAGTTTGGACTTCACTCTGTAGTCAAGGGAACCACTGAGAGTTTAAAAGCAAGGAGATGATCTGGCCAGAGCTGTTCACAGGGAAAATTAACCTGGTAAAACAGGGTGGACTAAATAGGTAAGGAGCAGCAAATAGAAGGATTACTCACCAGTCTTTCAACCAAGATTTACTGAGCACCTAATATGGGTCCCTCACTGTTGTAGGTATTGGAGTGCCAACAGTGAACAAAACAAAGATTTCTGCCCTCATAGAACTAACCTTCTGCTAGATGAGCAATAAAAAACAAAATAAGTAAAATATACCACAGGTTAGAAAGTGGAAGTACTATGGGGGGAAAAATAGAGCAGGGTGTGGGGTTTGGGTGTGCTGGGGGCTGCAGTGCTAAACAGAGTACTTAGGGTGGCTCATTGAGAAGGTAACAGTAAAGCAAAGATGGGAGGGAGGAGAAGTGGATCAAGGAGGCAGAAAGAACAGTTACAACAAAAGTTCTAAGGTAGGAGTGTGCCTGTGGTTTTGAGGCCCAGCAAGGAAGCCAGTGTCCCAGGGCTGAAGGGTCTGGGGAGAGGAGAGGGCATGTCATGGCAGGCCTTGCAGATCAAGGTGAGAACTTGGACTTGGACTATTTGGGAGGTTGATGATGAAGGCTCACATTGGGAGTGGAGTACCAGAGGTGGAAAAGAAATGGCACCTAAGGGGAAGAACTGATAGAACTTGGCGGCTGGTTAATGCAGAGGAGAAAGATAAAAAAAAAAAAAAAAAGAATGTATGACCCAAAGGTTTGGACCTGGCTCATGCTCACAGGGGAAGAGAGCAAAGGGCACAAGTTCGGTGAACACTTTCATTTAAGGAATGCTAATAAACCTCAGGCCTTTCTCAGCCTGAGAAACTTCTGCTCTGATCCCTGCCTCCCTAAAAACTACTCCAATGTTCAGAGGGGAAGCAGGTATGGGCTAAGAGTCACATAGAGCTCTTAACACAGGGCTGGTTGAGGAAGACCGACGCTGGAGTTCCAGTTCCACTGCTGCAGCTCCGTTTCAGCCCAAACCCTTGCAGACGCCCCCTTATAATTCTCCAAGCATGCCTCGCACTTCCAAAACTCCTCTGAGGCTTTATTTATGAGGGTGTCTAGGCCTGGAATGCTCCTCCCTATCCGCCTTTGAGTGTTTGGGTGTCAAAAAGAGTGTATTGTGATGACTTCTCCCTCTCATGCTCGCTCATATCTCCTTCGCCCCCTTCAAGGGCCCCCAGCCCCCGTTCACAGGTCCCCAGCTAGCTTCCTGGGCTGCTTTTCGCCAGGAGTGAACTCAAGTGCGTGTCTCTTGGAACCTGGTGAGGGGATGGAATGCTCTCAAAGGGACACCTTCAAAGAAAGCCTCAGTTGGCTTCGGCTTCTCAGCCGCCCGAACCTGTGCGACAATGCTCGGCATGTCCCTTCCCTTCTCTGAGTTTCAGTTTCCCTATGAGTAGTCTCCACTCCAACACTTAAGGTTCTCTAATCCGTTTGGGGCCCACCGACCCTAACTTAGTCTCAGGCCTGACCAAAAACCCCCGACCCGGACCGCCCCACCCAGCCCCTCGCATTCCCGCCCAGTCGCCACCACGAGGCAGCCTCCAAGGGGGAGAGGTCGCGACCCTTACTTTTACGTAGATGGCCCCCTTGCCGGTTTCACCACGACGGCAGGCCGCACCCACTGAGCTCCGGTCACTGGCCGCCAAGTTTTTCTCAAGGCCCGCAGTGAGCGGAGGCTCTAGAGTACCTCCTCCAACACTCGAACTGCTTTGGCTTGGTGCGGGCTCAGCCAATCAGCGCTTGTGGCGTGACCTGCCTGATGAGGGCAGGGCTCCACTAGCAGCGCGCCTCTGCCGGCCTTGGGCTGGGCCTTTGCCGTGTTAGTCCCACCCATTCTAGCCCGGCGCCTGTGGCAAGAGGTGATGGCGGCAAGCGGATCACCAATGGGGAGCGGGGCTGCGCGCGCTGGGCGACGGGAACTGCGCCGAGTTAGTGTGTACATCCGTTGCCGTAACAACACGTAGCTGAGTCTTTGCGATGGTGAGTGTAGGCCCCCCTGTCGCGCCCCTCGCCCAGAGGCTGAGCCCCTCACAGGCCTCGGCCTTCCAGCTGTCTTTCCTGCGTCGTTCTCGACTTTGGCACGCCCCTCCTTCCTCTGACATCTTTCTCCTAAGGGCAGGGAAGAGACGTCAGCCACCGTGCTGGGCCTGTGATTTGCGGCTGGCTCCCCTTAACTCACAGCCGGCTGGTACCAGGCCCTCTGGGCGACCTGTACCAGGGTAAAGAAGACTCGGGTTCCCCAAAGGCCACGACCCTTCTCAGACCTTGGCCTCCTGGCCGCCAAGCTCTACCAAAGTTTCCGCACAATGCTGGGGGAGGTTGATGACATTTGTTAACATGCATTTTAAAATTTAAATACAGGGCCATTCAGGAGACGCTTTGAGCTTCTTGGGGAAGGCACAGATGGATGTGCCGAGGGAATTGCATTTTATTATTCTGTATTGACAGAATATACATCCTAACAACTGACTTATATTTGGCCAAATGGGAAGTAATCAGAAAGAGTACTTACAGGGAAGTGGAGTACTGCGAGTGGGCATTGTAAGGGCATCTCTAGAATTAGGATCCTCAAGTTCAGGGAGAGCTTATTATCTACTCCTTAGCTAACTAGCTGTCTTTCGGGATGATTTTCAATAAGGGATGTCTGAAAGGACAAGGAATCTCCTTGCTTCTACAAACTAGTTTAGAAAGAGGGAGGGAAAGAGGTGCATGGAAAGATTCATTGTCCTTCCCAGTAAACTCTAATTATCTCTACAGTTAAGCAAAGCTCTGGGATAGGTTACTATAAAGTATTTTAAAAACAGATTATGGTTGTCTTTATTTTATGTAAATTATGGACTATGTTACATACTATTGTGCCTATGTGTTTGTAACATGTCTAAAGGCCTCTAACTTTAAGAAGGCAAGCATGGCATCAACTGCCCAGCGCAAAAGAGTGAGTCCCAAGCCGGAGCTTACTGCGGAGCAGGTACAGGAAATCCGGCAAGCTTTTGATCTCTTCGATACTGATGCAACTGGGACTATCGATGTTAAGGAACTTAAGGCAAGCCCTGTACATTCCTGCTCTGCTGCCTTTCCTTTCCTTTGCCTCTTTGTCTTCTTTCTCTGTCACCACTCTGCCCTTTTGTCCTCTCCTCCCTGGAAAATGTGACAAGGGAAGAAGGCACTGTACTGTTTTCCTAGCTTTACTTACCCCAAGTGTTGTTAAATAAAATGAGTGCAAATATCAATGTGCTTAATGTTATAGTGTTTCCCAATCATTTTAACATGACTGTTTCAGGTGCTGGTTTAATGCTCTCACTGTCATTTTTGCTCTTGCTCTACTTAGATGTGCACATTGAGATGATTGATCCTGTTTTCATTGTAGGTGGCAATGAGGGCACTGGGCTTTGAACCCAAGAAAGAAGAGATTAAGAAAATGATAACTGAAATTGATAAGGAAGGGACAGGAAAAATGAACTTTAATGACTTTTTGACTGTGATGACTCAGAAAATGGTAAGATAACCAGCATATTTTCTAGTCACAATGGACAAATTTGAATCTGGGTATGAAAATGTCTTCATTGAAGAAACATTAATACAAACTGGAGAGTTTGGCTGATAAAGCATAGTATTGGTGACTGAAAATTAGGGTGCTTAAGTTTTACTTGGCTTTTTTCAAGGTACAAAGTCACAGGAAGTCATTTTACCCTCTGTCAAGTAGTGAGAGTACTACTGTGTCACTTTTTAACTATTCTCTTTCTCTAACTGATATGTCAATGTGATAACCAAGAACAGTAAAATCTATAAACACCATATAAACACCAACGATATTACAGTGTCTTGCATTTTGACAAGGTGAATTCTCTATACTTTAAAGTTTGAAATTCTTCTTTCCCCAGTTGTTATTCCGGGCAGCCTTAGCCTGAGGATCCGTTGCTTCAGCAGTTGTGCTTTGCACTGGGGATTTGGCCTTTTAGCACTTCCAGGGCTTAACTCACCCATTTTCTAGTCTCTCAAGTGTCATTCTCTTAAAAGGTCCAAAGGGTCCAGAGAGACCATAATATGTCACCCCACCTCACTTCCCTGAGTGTCATCCCACTCAGGAAGTATGTTCCCATTGGACCATTGCTCTTTCTTTGGCATCCCAGCTCCTCCTTAGTGTGGCTCATCTGTACTCTACTAGTCTGCGGAACAGAATCTCCATTAGCATCTCAGGTGTGTGTCCCAAGGCATAGGTCTATTCATACTCTAATAATTCTGTTGCTTTGAAATAATCTAATCATACCTATATTTTTCTTTTGGACTAACACCAGTTTAAGCAGCTATATTTCCTCTAATTTTAACTCCACCCCTCTCCTATATTTTAAAAACAAGTCCAGTTTTTCTGGTTTGTACAGAAAGGATGTTTTAAGTGCAGTACTTTATCAAGTTCCTTTTTAGCCTTTCGGCTTGTGTAATGTCATTGAGTTTGTTCTTTTTTTCTACACTGGGTGATGCTTGATCCCCTGTGACCTGGGACCTATGTCATGAAGGCTATCCCTGAGACCATGCAGTGATGCAGGGGCAGGGCAGGGGGTTAGGCACCAGTGGTGCTGTAGGACATGAGTAACTGCAGTGTTCCCCTACTCATGTGTTTTATGTTCTGCTTGTTAAGTCTGAAAAAGATACCAAAGAAGAAATCCTGAAGGCTTTCAAGCTCTTTGATGATGATGAAACTGGGACAATATCGTTCAACAATCTAAAACGCGTGGCCAAGGAGTTGGGCGAGAACCTCACTGATGAGGAACTGCAGGTTTGTAATGCATCATACTGGAATCCAGAATTCCTGGTTGGAGCCCTGGGTGACTTTTCTGAGTTACATTTTCTCTGATATGTACAGTGCTTTGAAGGAAAACTAGTGTGTTTTTATCCCTCTGCTGACCATTTAATTTCTGTTTTGATAGTGTGATAAAGCTATGAACCCTGCTCCCAGAAAAATACAAATATTGACAATTTTACTTACAATTTTAGGTTTTAGGCATCCCCCCTCAAGCTCCCTTGTAGGTAGTATGTGTGACAAAGTATGATTTAGATTTCAGATAACTTTTCAGGAACCAAGCAATTGTAAAAAGCAGCACATTTGCATTGGGTGGACTACAATGGTCTATTCATGTACCATATAAAAGCCTGTTGCTTGGTCACATTTTAGTTTCATTAATCTAACCTGAATCCTTACTGTTATGCAGGAAATGATTGATGAAGCTGATCGAGATGGAGATGGAGAAGTCAATGAGCAAGAGTTTCTACGTATCATGAAAAAGACCAGCCTTTATTAAGATTATTCTCTTCTTTTGTAGTGCAAGTACACATCACTAGATTTAGTGCCGGCCATTGTGTGAAACTTGTTTTTTGAGAACACAAACTGTTTTTCCCCACTGACCTCCCTGTATAACTTTAGTAACAACCTCAAATCTGTTTTAGACTTTTGCACATGTTCTTTGATGGTAGAGTTCTTTGTGAGGTGACATGCTGCTTACTTTACTTCCCCAAGGCAGAACCAGAGCACATTAGAGTAAAGGGTCTGAAAGCTTTCACCCACTTGCTGTTCTGCCTTGTAGTGCTTCACTTGTCATGCGTTCCCACATTTATGCCACCGCAGAAGGACTTCCTAGACAAGCACATGTTGTACCTGTGCTACCACAGCCGTGGCTACTCTTGGATGGTTCTGGTTTTCACTGACACTTGAGTACACCTTTCTGTTTTAAAAAAATCCAGTGAACTTTCTCACTTGCATTTGGATATGTTTTTTTTATTATTTGTTTGGTCTTAAGAATAAAATCTTTCTTATTCTGAGCTTTCTTTTTCATCTAAGAATGAGTTCTTTACACTTGACTATGAATTAATCTTTTAAATCAGGGGTTCCCAAGCCCCACACCATGGACCAGTAATTGTCTGGCCCATAGCCTGTTAAGAACTGGGCCCCAGTGAAGCTTGCCTGAGCTTCACCTCCTGGCCCTGCCCCAGTTCTACCTCCTGCCTCTGCTCTCAGCCCTTCTCTATAGCAGGAGGTGAGCATCCGAGCAAGCAAGGGAAGCTCCTCTGAGCTCAATCTCCTGACACAACCGGTCCCTGGTGTCAGAAGGGTTGGGGACCACTGTTCCAAACCATTGTATTGAAGGCAGCCTGGTAGATCCCAAACTCCTTACCAGCCTGTGGACAGAAAATGAAATAATCCTTTGTTATTGGCATGAATTTTTATTTTTTGCCTTGGGAACCTATCAGTGTGCAAACTAGAAGAATCCATTTTACATAAACCTAAGTGATGCCCTAAATATAGTTTTGACAAAGTATAAGGCCAAAAAAGAGTTATTGGTAATTTGTGCTTGGACAAATAGGGGAAAGCCAGGTTATTATGACAGTTGGTTTATTTTAGCCAACATCTTATCAGTTTATTTGCTGGTTGGTGTCTCAGAATATTAGCATCAGATTGAGCTGGGTGACCTTGTTCAGCTCCTTCCTGGTCTTACACAGGATGACCTGTAACAGAAGCCCTGGCAGGTGGCAATAAGCTCTCTGCCCCAGGCTGAGGATGGGAAGCATGAATAGGCAGGGATGATGGAAAACAGACAAGGATGTAATGCTCCTTTCCTCACACAGGGTAGAGAGAGAATGGGTTTCAAACTGAGGCAGCATCCTAGTCCAAACTGAGGTAGGGTCACCTGGTTTAGCTAATAATAAAAAAAAAACTATGTCAATTTGAATTTCAAATCAACAAAATTGTTTTAGTACAAGTATATCCCATTTGGACTTTTCTGCTGATTTGTTCATTATTGATCTGAAATTCCACTTTACCTGGGTGTCCTCTATTTCAGCCAGCAACCCTAGGTGGGGAGCATGTTAAAGAGGCATGACCCTGGCTGGGCCTCAGTCCCTGAACACTGGCATCCTGGAGGACTGCATCCCCCAGCCATGAGTCTCCTGCAGAAGGACTGCTCTTTGAGAAACACTGGGGTATGTGGGAGGGGGAGCCCAGAGTAGCCTCAGAACTTGGTTCTCACACAATCTCCACCATTTCCCAGCTGGGTAATTTGGAGCAAGCCACCTGTCTGGGTGGGTGCCTTGGGTTCCTTGTCTGTGCAATGGGAACAAGAGTTGTGCTTAACTAAGAATCACTGGGGGTCCAATGAAAATATACATAAAGGCCCTGGCTTCACAGTGTCTAAGAAGGAGGCATTTCAGAGTGTTTGTTTTCACTATCATTCCTTTGGTATGGTTGTCACCTAAGCTTTGTTGTTAAAGGTGGGTCCATGAAGCTTTTATGATTACTGTCCTCAAAGTTGAGTTGACAGCATTTCTTGGGAGGATTTGACCTTTGTCACATTGCTATTTTCTAATAAGAGGCATATGATCTGATAAAAGACAGACAATATTGGAAAGGAGTGAAAAGACTGGGCCCTACTTCCCATTTTACTGTTGACTGTCACCCTGGACACATGTTTTCTGGTTGGTGTTTGCATAACTGAAAGCCAGGAATCTCTTGAAAGAAGGGAGAGTGACAAATAACATCTTATCCCTGAGGATAAAAATTAGTAAGAGCTGATGGCCATATCTGTGCCCAGCAGCCATGCTAAGATAGGTGGGCGGTTGCTCAGTGGAGGGGATGGGGACACAGAATCAGCAGATGAGGGGCAGAATCAGAGAGTCACAGTGGGTTTGGGAAGATGAAGACAGGGAGGAAGCTGGGGCCTGTTCATGTGGAGACAGAGAAGAGAACCACAAGGGGGTGGGAGTATGTGGATAGAGAGAGGGATGGGGTCAGTTTGTGTGGGACTAGACCAGATAGATGGGGATGAGAGGGATGGGAAGGGAATGGTAGGAGATGTCACTGCAGGTGAAGATGATGCAGAAAGTTGTAGAGTGAGGGAGGGGTGCAGAGGTTTTCTCCTGTGGGGCTGGACCAAGAGATGTTGGAGAGATGGGGGGGGGGTAGAGAAATATAAGAGGTTAGTTTCTGTGGGGCTGGACCAGAGAGATGTATGTGGAGTGGTTGGATGAAATCTGGGGTGGGGTGTGGGGATGGTTAGGGAGAAAAAGGCAGGTCAGGTCAGCTCATAGGGATTATTTACAGTGCTGGAGGGGGTGGATGAGATGCTCAAGGAGAGAGAGGGAATAGGGATCAGCATCTGTGGGTGGACCAGAGAGATGGAGGAGGGGGTGTACAGTGGGGAGGTAGAAGAGTTTAGTTCAATTGAGGATGGACCAGCAAGATACTGGGGAGTGAGATGGGACTGAGAGGTAGAGGGACTGAAGTCATCCATGTGGGCAGAAAAGAGTGATTGGAAGGAGGGGGAGAAAAGAGGGGCAAAGGTTAGATCATATGCAGGTGAACCAGAGCTGTAGGGGCTTTTGGGGTAATGGGGAAGAGGAGGAAGCAGGTGTTAGTTCATGTTCAGCCTTACCAGAGAGCTGTTGTGGGATGGGGGTGGGATTTTGACACAGAGAGCACAGGCATCTGTTTAAGACAGGATGAACCAGAGAGCTTCATGGGCGGGGGTGGGGGGCGCTGAGGGTAAGGGAGAGGAAGAGGGAGGAAAGTTACCTTCATATGGAGCTTGACCAGAGAGAAATATGCAGGTGTAGTTGAGGGGAAAGAGTGGAGGTTAGTTCCTGCGGGTATGGTAGAAAAGTATATGAGTGTGGGGAGATGGAGAGTAAAAGGGGGCATTTCATGTTGGCTGAATGTTGGGAAGGAGAGGGAGCCATTATTAGTTGATGTGAGATGGACCAGAGAGTCATAGGGAGGTGGCAGGAATGCAGATGGAGAGGGAGCAGAAGTGCCTTTGTATAAAGCTGAAGCAGAGAGGTGTAGGGGATAGAGGAGTAGGAACGGAGAGGAAAATGGAGTCAGTTCCTATGAGGATGTAGGGAGATATAGACAGATGGAGGGAATGGGAGCTTTAGGGGAGGGAAGGTGAGAGAGATGGGGTGGGAGAAGAACTCAGTTCCTGTGGGGCCTTTTGTTCCTCCCTAGTAACTCAAGGACATTTCAAGCTTCCTTGAATGAACTCTCTGGTGGATTAGTCTTTTTTTTTTTTTTTTTTCCAAACTGTTTCAACTGCTAGCAACAGCTGGATTCATTGGTAGCCATACTCAGGCTTGAGATAAGTAGATTCTAAGGAAGTAGATTCTGTCTAAGGAAGTTGTCTAAGGCTTCTGAGGAAGCTTCCTCTCAGCTCAGATCCTGTCCTTTCAGACATGGAAGAGCAGCTGGACCCAGATTGCTCACTGAACACTGAAGAGTGGAAATAAATGCACATTGATTGCCATAGGGGGCCTTCTTGAGGTCTTTTCACCCTCAGATTTTAAATTATTGTTTTCATTACACTTTCAAGTACTAGGATTTTTGGCAGCATGCTCAAAGGGAGAAATACACCCCAAACAATACTTTACTGATGATGACAACTCAGTCACTCCTCCATAGTAAAGGGCCAGTAGTCATCCCACTATTCATTTAGTCACTCTTTGGTTTGATTAGAGCTGCTTGCTCCTGGATGGCACTCCTGCATGATGCCAAGTTCCCTGCAGTCCAAGAACTACTCTTTTGGAACCTTCCATGGCCATTGTGATGTGTCTTACAGCAAGTGGCTCCCTCTTCCATTCCATGTCTCATGACCTGCTGGGCTCCACATCGTATATTCTAGAAGCTGCTAGAATATTGTGCATCTTTAACTGTAGCAAAACTAATAAGCCTGCATTGATCGTAGTTGTGAAACAGTGACAGCATCCTAGTGATGACAGCAGTGTCTAAAAGTCTCACAGGGACACCGGACCCATTTCTAAAATCATCACCATGGCTATAAAGAACACATGGATATAACTGGGGTGGGGGTGGAATCAGGGGAAGGGGGTGGGGAAGGCTGAGGTGGGGGGAAAATGCAGACAAGTGTACTTGAACAACAATAAAATGAAAAAAAAAATCACCACAGGAACTTGATATACCTGTAAGCCAAGTCACCCCTTCTCTAAATTTTCCCTGCTGATCCCCAGTCTTCTCCTCTGAGTCTCCCCTTAACCTTTCTCCTTTTTCTTTCCAGTTGCTACAGTTTCGAGGCATCATTTTCATTTCCTTTCTCTTCGTTGTATTGAACATCTAGTTGCTCTGATTGATCCCTTCCTTTTTCATTTCTTAAGTCACCACCTCAAACCATATTTGGATTGTTGTGATTTCTTCTTAGCTGCTTTCTCTGTCCTGTCTTTTCCCAAGATGATTTGTGGTGCTCTCTTCCTCATGCCACTACCTTGCTCAGGAAGGCTCAGAAAGGCCTTCATACCTGGTCCAAATCCCAACTGTTCTATTCAGCGGCTGTAGCTTTGGGGGACATGACAACTGCCTTGAGCCTCAGTTTCCTCATCTAGAAAACAGGGGTGCTATGAGGTCAAAGTGAGCCAACAAATGTACTTAGTGTAGTGCCAGTCACCTGCCGGACACGCAACAGGTGATGCTCCTGCCACAGTCTCATGTAGAGCCAGTCTCCCACTCTTGATGACCAGTGACCGCTGCCCATTAGCTTGTTTTTCTTTTTTTTCCCTTAACTAGGACAGTTCTGTCCTTAGTAAGTGCTCATATATGTGTGTTACCCTCCATATAGAGGACATTTCTATACCTGTACTTATTATGCCTCTGCTATTGTCCCTAAAACATATTATGCCCATCTTTTCTCCAAATCTGTGTTCTTCTCTTCTTATGAAAGTCCCCCCTCCCCCCCCCACACACACTCCAGAGCTCCCTCCTTCCAGAAGGAGCTTCGGTTTGAGAGTAGAAAAGGATCTGTGGGCTACTTCCCAGCTGGAATTCTGAGATATTAGCCTTGCAGATATTTCTATAGCCACTAGGTGGAGTGCTAGGACACAGAGCCTCCAAAGCATTGAATCATCTGGAATCCACCAGTGAGTTCAAACTGGAGCTTCTTGATGCCTAAAGGGAGCTGTGGTCCCAAATAGCCTTGGAATGTGATGGAAAGGATGCCATAATGGAGAGATTCGTGGAGGAGTTGTGGACCCCTTAGAAAAAGCCACCAGCTACAGATGATAATGGAATGACAGCTTGTCTGTTTGGATGCTCAATTAGGTCTAAATAAAAGAGAATGAAATGATATGTTTGCATTTCTCAGTGTGTACAGGGAAAATTGTTTACCTGCTAAATGGTCTCACTGAGACTCTCCAAGTACACTGAACATTTCTCAAGGCAAGAGCACAGACGAGCCTTTGATTCCTTTGTAGCCGTGCTTTATGCCTTGTATAATGCTTTGTTCACAATCAGGTTTACTCATTCACAACTTTGTTGATCCACTAGGAAAGATTTATTAACTCATTAAAATATTCTAGCATTCTGTGGCTCTTTTTTTCTGACCATTATCTTTTGTTATGTGTGATTTGAATTGTGTTCCCTTAAAAGATATATTGAAGTCCTAACCCCCAATACCTCAGAATGTGATTGTATTTGGGGACAGGATCTTTATCAAGTTATTATGAGGTCATTTGGGTGGGCCTTGACCCAATATGACTGGTGTCTTTATCATAAAGGGGCAATTTGGACACAGAGACATGCACAGAGAGAAGACAATGTGAGGACACAGAGAGAAGACAGTCTTCTGTAAACCAAGGAAAGAGACCTGGAACAGATTCTCCCTCACAGCCTCAGGAAGAACCTATCCTGCTGACACTTTGATCTTGGACTCCCAGCCTCCAGGATGAAGAGACAATATAACTCTGTTGTTTCAAGTCACCAGTTGGGGTACTATGTTTTGGCAGCACCAGCAAACTTGTTCATCCTATTCTCTTACTGAAAACTTTCTTTGTTCCTTTAAGTGTTCTGACCAGAAGTGCATGTTGTGATGTTGAAGAAACAAAGCCTGGTCTTGGAATATGCACTGCAGAACTCCTTTTCCATGAATACTAGATACAGCTTCTTTTGTGACATCTGTGAGCACACAGGGGTGTGAGGCATCGCTGCCTGAAAGCTTGTACAATACATGGATGTGAGGCCATCTCCTTGTATGATGTTGAGTGTGGGAAAATATTTGTACAATTCCTCATGCAAAGAGGTCCAACAGCTATACCAATGACTATAAACTGAGTCAGAAAACCATGGGAATGATGAGTGAGTAGAGCCAGGTGACAGGGACTTGTGTGGGGTGGTGGTGGGGTTGTTTCTGCTCTCTACAGTTGAAAAGAAATGCTTTGGGGATAAATCTCACTATCTGAAAGAACTGACACCAACCTTGTGGGGGGCACCATGGGTAGCAGTGAAATGTCTTTAGAGCTGGATTAGTGAAGTTCCTTTACTTGACCTCTGGCAAGTTACTTCATTGGTATTATTTGCAGAGGGAGTTTATAAACAGAACTAACTTCAAGGATATCTGTGAGGGTTAAATAAGTTAATATATCTGAAGTGCTTAGAACAGAACCTGACACATGGTAGGCATTCAATAAACATTTGTTGAATGAATAAATTCAAAATTTGGCTGCAATCTTCAACTGTAGGGTTCAGGGGTTGCATCATTTATTCTAGTGGTGCAATTTAGGGGTATACTCGTAGAACGGGATTCCTCACCTGGGACACTTACACTTCAGGGGGATTCTTAAATATCCTGAAACAGCATGTGCAATTTGTGGGTACAGGCAGGTGGGCAATTTTCACTAGATTTGTTCGGAGTCCATGAAACAATAACAACAAAAAAGATTCAGAGGCTGCCCTGGAATTGGACATTGCCATTTGGGACATGGAGAGAACTATATGAACCCCACAGGATTGTGTTATCAAGTGTGTGTGTGTATGTGAGTGGGGGGCAACTGGTATATTGACAACCTCTGTCCTCATAGGGACTCCCTGAGGTCTGTCTGTTTCCTGGCCCTGCCTGTCATGCCTGAGGGCCTGAAACTGCTGCTTCCCTACTGCTCTGGGGCCTGGAAAGCTCTACCAAGCTGTCTCTGCTGCTGTCTTGACCTCCTGGCAATCATTTTCTCCTTGGAGCCTCTGGGATCCAGCAACTTCATGATTCACCTGGATTTCCTCCCATCTCCCTTCCCTTCCATCCAGCCTTTCCTTTTAGCTTGAAAATCAATCTTTTTGAAGGAAAAAATGCAACGAAAGAGGATTTCTTTTCTTCTGAAAAGTAGCTTTTCCCCCTCCTTACACTGCCTAAAAAGAACTTTTACTTCTCTGTTTTCAGAAGGTTTTTTTTTTTTTTTTTTTTTTTTGTTGTTGTTGTTGTTGTTGGAAAGCTTCAATCCATTTCAGCTTTAGCCTCTCTGAAATTATTCTTTGGGATCTATACCATTGCTTTAAAAAAAGCCATCATTATGTCTGTTCATTCATTCATTCATCAAATATTTCATGAGCACCTATTCTGACCCAGACCTTGAAGTAAAGAAGTGTAACAGGGTGCAGAGCGTAAGTCCCCTGAAAATAGGAGAACAACCCTCACAATCCTTCATTGGGGGAAGGGGGGAGTGGATGGTACAGAGTTTAAGATACATTGCATAGCAATGGCAAATTAATAACTATTCCTTGCTGAAGGGAAGAGGGCTGAGGGCTGCCGCACAGGGCAAATTGTGTCCGTGATTGTGAGGATGTGCAGGGACCATTGACATAGCAGTGGGAATTTTTGCCCTGACTAAAGGTGGCAGACACAAGAAGGTGAAAAATACAGGGGAAACTGGCAAAGATGGCTGACACTAATGCACCATAGGAAGGGCAGGATATGAAGTCATGCAGGAAGTTCCGTGCCAAGCACTTAAATTAGGGTGGACTAAAAGAGGAGAAGGTCTGCCATGAAGGGTGGAGTGAGAGAGTCTACCATGAGAAGGTTGGCCTGGAAGCCTGCCTAGAGAAGACAGCAGCAGAGCTGATGGAACTGCAGGGACCTGCCTAGCGACCTGATTTGAGAGAGATGCTTGGAGCTGAACCATGACTGGGAATACTAAGCTGCAGACTGCTGCTTTTCTGAAAGATGGTACCTTTGACTGGTATATTCTGAAACTGCCCTGGTTTGGTAAAGGGAGGCAGGATGATGTGTTTTTGGGTGTTTTTAAAGGGAGTGAGACTTAATGGCAGAAATCTGCCATTTATTCTAAACCTGTCTAACCTTTAAGTAAACAACCTGTTTCCCTTTTCACCTAACTCTTGCATTGGGAATCATGCTTCTTGGCGGCAGGCAGTCAAACCCCACAGCTGTTCCAGAACAGCACTGGCAAGGTACTGTAACAGAAATACAGTCCCTGGCCTCATGGGACTTACATTCTAGTGAAGGAGACAGAGGAAAAAAGCTCAAGAAAATAAAGCAGGATAAGGAGATAGGAAAAGATAGAGGTGGGTACTATTGTAGACAGGGCAATCAGAGAAAGCCTTTCTGTGGAGATGACATTCAAGCAAAGACCTGAAGCTATGCAAGCATCTGGGGAAAGATACATAGGCAGAGGGAAAATCAGTGCAAAGGCCCTGAGGTACCAGTGGACTTGTGAGTGAGGAACAATGAGGAGGCCCACGTGGCTGGAGCAAAGTGAACAAAGTGGAAAATGACAGGTTGCAGAGTAGGCAGGGGTAAGGTAAGGCTTCATAAACCCCATAAGTATAAGGGTTGATGTTCTGTGGGTCATGGAATGCCATCACTGGGATCTGAGCAGGAAAGTAACATATCTTCCATTATAAAGTTTTATGTTGGTAGCTGTGTTGAGAATGTTGAGAAATGTCTATGGGAGCAGGAGTAGAAACATATATCTTTTCACATATGAGCTCATTTAGAGATCTCCCTAAATAGCCACATGACTGACTTTAAAAAAAATTACATTTGGATTACTTGAGATTGGGAAATTTCTGATCTGAAATTTAAAGTGATAGAGAAAGATTTCTCCCTTTTAGAATCATCATCTTTCAGCAACCACCTTACCTTCTAGAGTTTCTGGCAGTGGGACCACAGATTGTGTTGTATGCTATTGTGTTTTCTGCCTTTTTCCTCCTGGAGTCTTCCTTCTCAGGTCCTCTACTGTAAGCTCATGCATGTCCATCCAAGTTTGTCTACTATTATTATAAACTTCAAAATGTCATTATTATTTTCCCAAGTTTTAATAATTTCTTCATCCACAGCTAATTCTTCTCTCTTGTTGGCCAGGTTTCACAGATTATTCTAGGGTCAGTGGCCTAACTCCCAGACCCAGGATTTCCCATACTCTTATGGTATAGAATGGACTTGATCTTTGCATTCTCAGTATCAGGCAGGGGTTATTATTACCCCATTTTACAGATGAAGCTGCTGAGCCTCAAGGAGGTTAAGCATGGAAGCTGAGGCTCAAGCTCAGAGTTTCTGATTCCAAAGTTCATCTTGTTTCTACTCTACCACTCTGCTCTCTAAGTAAGACAATATGCTACTTGTTTCAATTAGCTTACCCATATTTTGCCATGTATGATGTACACTTTTTTGCCCAAATTTTTGAGGGAAATATAAGGATGCACATTGTACATGGGTAGTACTAATTCCATATCTATATAAATGTTTTTAATTATTTTAGTTATGCTTATGTGTTAAAAGTGTAACTATGGAAAGCAATAATGATATCCATATGCAAAATAATGTCTTGGAATATGAGAATCAGTTTTGTTTCTAAATATAAATAAATAAATAATTGAATTAAAAAATTGAAATGACAGATTTTTTTTCCTGAAAGTTTGGGCCAAGAATGTGGTGCACATTATGCATGGGAGCATGTTATACATGGCAAAATATGGTAAATACTTTTAAGTGATAACTAGATGGTTTATCCTATTCTCTTTCTCTCTGGTTTGGTTTGCATGATTTCTATTATCAATTTCTTACTTAGAATTTTGATTGTCCACAACACCATGAGGTCAATTACTTAAATGCATCACAGCTTCCTGCTATGGGTTTAGGCCCCCACAGAGGCTTACATGACCACTGCAACGGTTAATTTTATGTGTCAACTTGACTGGGCCATGGAGTGTCAAACATTATTCTGTGTGTTTCTGTGAGGGGGTGTTTTCAGTTGAGATTAACATTTAAATCAGGGGTATCAAACTCATTTTCACTGGGGAGTCACATCAGCTTTGTCGTTGCCTTCAAAGGGCCGAATGTAATTTTAGGACTGTATACATGTAACTACTCCTTAACTAGGGGCAAGGACCTCAGTGCTGCTGCTGGGTAGAAACAAGGTGCTGGGATGGATAAAACAAGGTAGAGTGCCAGATATGGCCCGTGGACCTTGTGTTTGCCACCTGTGATTTAAATTCACAGTCTGCAAAAAGCAAATTGCTCTCCTTCAAACTGAAACATGGGCTCTTTTCTGGGTCCTAAGCCTGCCAGCTTTCAGACTGGAATGACAATATCTGCTGTCCTGGGTCTCCAGCTTGCTGACTCACCCTGCAGATCTTGAAACTTGTCAGACTCCATAATTGTGTGAGTCAATTCCTTATAACACATCAATATCCTCCCCCCACTTCTCTAATCTCCTATTGGTTGTTTTTCTGGAGAACCCAACTGGCATAGCCAGTAGAGGGCCATCTCCTACCACATGCTGCCTGTTTCCCATTTGGAGCTGTTGCACAGTTGTTTTCTTCAAAAGGGAGAAACTCTTTCTAATTCTTCCCCCCAAAAAAACAAAATATGATAATTTCAGAGAGAGAAAGGAACATAGCTGTTGGTATATTTGACAGGTGAAGGTCATTCCAGAACAAGCTCGAGACATCTTAGGAAATGCATTCTGCATGAGACGAACACTGAAGTTCTGCTCATGACAAAATTACCCAACACTGGAAATCCAAGACTGCATTATAACCAGTGGGATGGATTTCAGAGATGGGATTTCTTTAACAGAAAGAACAGTGGAATGAGTAGAAAGAAGGATGGAAACTGATATTACTGGCATAATGTATGCATATGCATAATGTAAAAATATAAAGGCAGAATACGAGGTCTGGAAGGATGTACATCAAGCTTTTCACAGTAGTTTTCTATGGAGAGGGGAGGGTTCTTAGAGGGAGGGAGCTACACTGAAATGGACTTCCTTCTTTTATTCTGATTTGGGTTTAAATTTCTTAACACAAGATTATATTCATGTATGATTTTATAATTTTTAAAAAATTATTAAATAACAGTTCACACATAGTAAGATGCCTATAATAAAAAAATCCCAGAAAATAACAAGTGTTATCAAGAATGTGGAGACACTGGAACCCTGATACATTGCTGGTGGGAATGTAAACTGGTGTACCACTTTGGGAAACAGTCTGATGACCAAACAATTCCACTTTTAGGTGTATTACCAAAGAATTGAAAGCAGGGACTTGAAAAGATATTTGTATACCTGTGTTCATAACAACATTATCCATAATAGCCAAAAGGTATAAACTCAAAGTGCCTGTTGACAGATGAATGACTAAATGTGGTATATATACACAATGGAATATTATTCAGCTATAAAAAGGAATTACATTTGATATATGCTATAGCGAAGGATATTTGAAGTAGACTAATATATACATATAGAATGTATGAGTCTACTTATATGACATACCTAGAATAAACAAATATACAGAGACAGAAAGTAGAATAGATGTTACCAGGGGCTAGGGGAATGGGGAAAGAGGAGCTATTATTTAATGGGTACAGAGCTTTGGCTGGGATGATGAAAAAGTTTTTAGTACAGATAATGGTGATGGTTATACAACACTGTAAAATATTCAATGTCACTGAATTGTACACTTATGAATCATTAAAATGATAAATATGTATATTTCACCACAATTTTAAAAACATGAAAAAATCTTAAGAGAAAGGGGTGTTGTACTATTAGATTTGGTTGTGCCCTTTTATAAAGGGGGAAATAATGGTTTCTAGGGACTACAGAGGGGTAGCTTCAGTTTTATGGATGGCATATTTGTATGATGCAGCAGTGCTGAGGAAGTTCCTGACAGTTGGAAAGTTGGAATATCATAAGGAGACCTAAGGATCTACTGTCATCCAGTTCAACCTAAATTCTGTCAGAATGAGAACTGGGATCTATCTTCACTAATCATTGTAACCTTAGAGCCTAGAAGTCTAGTGCATAGTAGGCACTCAAATATTTGTTGAATAAATTGATGAATTTCTGTGACTTGCTAATAAAAAACACTCTAGCTTATCATTTTGGGAACTATTGTCAATTATTTAATGCACAATAAATACAGGCCTGAAATTCATATATTTGATTATATTAGCGTAAAGATAGTGTATTAGTTGGGGCAGGCTAACTGCTGTATCATATAATCTCTATATCTCAGTGAGCTGACTCATTAAAGGGTTATTTTCATTTATGTTATGGTTCAAAGTCAGTGGGTATAGGTTGGAGTGGGGATTGAGCTCTGCTCCACTCTGGTAATTAGAGACCCATCTTCCTTCTGTCCAGTAGGTCCCTAGGCACTTGGAGGTCTCCACTGGCTTCTTTGCACCTGACAGGCAGACAAATGAAGAGATAGATCTTGGAGAACCATGTGTGACGTTTGAGTGGCCAGACCTGCAAGTGTTAGTGTGTCTTTTACCCACACCCCATTGGTCAGAACTTAGTCACCTGACTGCACTGAATCACAAGAGATTCTGGGAAATGTGGTCTAGCTTCAAGTAAAGGAGGAAGAAGAAATGGTGTTTGATGAACATGTAGCATTGCCTATGTCACAGATAATATGGATGTGGGCAGCATTCCTAGGGTAACTGTGTAGTGGGTGTGCTAAGAGAAGGCCGCCAAGAACTGAAGTCCCAGGAGCTTCAGTGTTTAAAAATGGGAATGGGAAGAGGAAGAGAGGCAGAGAAAAGAGTGAAAAGAAGGAAAGAGACTTCAGGAAACCCAAAGAAATGGAATGTCACAGAAGCAAGGAGAGACTGTGTCAAGAGACAGACCTTGGTGAGAGCAATTTCTGTGGAAGCCAGATTGTGTTTTATTTTATATTTCACATATGAGTGAAAGGGGGCCAAATATATGGTGATGGAAAACGATTTGACTTTGGGTGGTGGTCACACAATAAAATATGCAGATCATGTAACAGTAATGTACACTTGAAACATATATGACCCTATTAACCAATATCACTGCAATAAATTTAATAAAAAAGAAATCAAATTCTGGTGATTAGGGGTGACATGTGGGTGAGGAAGTAGAAGATTATATGTAGAACATTTTTGAGAAATTTGAGTGTAAATTATAAGAAGAGAAAGATAGTAGTTAGCGGTCATGTGGAAGTGGCACAGGGGAGAATTTTTTTTAATGGGAGAGACTTGAGAATGTTTGAATATTTAAAGTTGGGGGGAATCACAGAAAATAAAAACAGTGTGGCATAGGGCCAGAAATAAATGATTATTGGAACAGAAGAAATGGTCTTGAAACAGATTTAAGTGTACCATGAAATTTGGTTTATGTCAGGGATGATGTGACACAATGGACTGTTTCTGATACATGCATGTATGTATGTAGTCATCTATATGTATACTGTTCTTTTTTTTCAGAAAGGATTAAATGAAGCTTAAAAAGATGCATTCTGGTGACAAAATGAAACAAATATTTAAAGAGGGAGAAAATGACATGTTGGGACAATGAATGAAATGAAAGATGCATTTTAGGTTTTATAACCCTGAACATCTCTTTGATACTCACTGCTTTAAACAACAGCGCTAAGCTGATTGTAGATAACTGGATCAATTTGTGCTGGGACCTGTTAGGTAATTCTGTTTATGTAACTTGCTCTGCAATGCGACTTTTCAGGCAGAGACTCACATTTATTCTGGACGTTGCTATGAGAATCATGCTGTTCCTGTGCTTTGTTCTGTGTATTGTGCAACAGCAACCCTTGAACACAAGCAATGATACCTGACATGACCATTAGAGAGCCACTGACTGTTCTGGCCGCAGAGACAGCTTCCAACTCAGACAAGAAGCTCAGTTTCATTTCTCTGTAATCACATCTTATTCCTGACCCAATGACATCCTGCAAACTCTTTTTCCTAAGCTGTATGATACCCCTAAATCTTTGCATATCTGTATGTCCAAAATGTCCCCTTATTTCTCTTCTCCCCTCAGAAGATTCATTCTTATTCTATAAGACAGCCTACCTGTCACATGCTCTAGGGGAATCTTTTGTGACTGTCCCTGGCTGGATCTATGTGCCTCTCAGTGCTCCTCTAGCCCCTGTCCTCTTCATCACAGCTCTGGTGCTGGTAGGTTAGCAAGGCATCTACTTCACTGACCTTGTGCCTCAACTCTGCATTCTCGAACTCAATACCTGTCATGGCCAGAGTTGGTACACTGTGCATGGAAACCTTCCAGCAGAGAGGTGGGGGTTTCTATTTAAAACTACAACTACCATTTTGACCTAGATGATTACATGGGAGTGTAGAGTTGTTAAATTTCACATCAAGCTTTATATTTATGATCTGTGCAGCTTATTATATGTGCATTATACCTCAAGAAAAAAGCCCTGTTAGCTTAATTTTTTTTTAAAAAAGAAGCAACTCCCCTTAACTATCTGCAGTTGCTTTGCTTTCCAGGAGAGTGACATGATTTTCTCTGAGTAAACAGCTCTTTGCTTAGGGAGATACTTGACTTCCTTGGAAATAAAAGGAGAAAGTCAAAGAAAGAGCTAAATTACTCCTTTACACGAGGACAGCAGAATCTGGCATTTCCTAGTGTAGCCATTTTAACCTTAAAGGAAACTGTCCCCCTAGGGCTGAAGAGTTTAGGGACACCATGCAGCTGCCACTTTGCTTTGTAACATTTTTTCCCAGATCCATTCTTTTGTTTCTTCTAGGACAGTAAATGTCAATATGGCCCAAAAGTCCTTCTGTGAAAGAATCCAGCCAGGGCAATGATCTCAGCTGGGTCACAGGTGCCAACTACCAGGAAGCTTTGAGAAACTGGAATCTCAGACAGAAATATGCTGATCATGGGTCCTGGAGGCATACGAACTGTGCCAAAAGTACCTGAGCCCACAGGACAACAGAGGTACAGGCATACCCAGGAAAGGGCTTGAGTTGTTCTGAGATGTGTGAGCTGGGGTGCAACCCACCCAGGCTGGCTGAGTTGAAAGCACAGTCTTGGGTGTCAAACTAAGATGAGTCTGTGTCCTGGCATGACTGTGGGGTAGCCTATATGACCCTAAGCATGATACTCAACCCCTCATAGTGTGAGGTCTCTCCTCTGTGAGAGATTCATATTTTATCCCATAGGAGTGGGAGCAGTGAAGGATATTATATTAGTTTACTGGGGCTGCCATAACAAAAGTACCACAGATTTGGGAGCTTAAACAACAGAAATGTTTTATTTCCCTGCTTTGGAGGCTGAGAAATCTGAGGTCAAGGTGTTGGCAGGGCTGGTTTATCCTGAGGCCTCTCTCCTTGACTTACAGATGGTTATCTTCTCCCTGTGCTCTCACATGGTCTGCCCTCTGTGTGTCCTAATCTTTACTTCTTATTAAGGACACCAGTCATATTGGATTAGAATCTATCTTTAAAACCCCATTTAAACTTAATTACCTCTTTAAAGACCCTATCTCCAAATACAGACACATTCTGACATACTAGTATTTGTTCTTCAACATTGGGAGGAGGAGTACAATTCAGCCCAGAACAAATATCATCCCAGGTCCTGGCATGCAGAAAGTCTCACTAAATATGTATATAATGTTTCATGGAGCTTTTCCTGTTGCCATAGATTTAGTGCCTAGGGCACAAAAAGATGGGAAACATCCACTCTAAAAGATCCAGGGCAGTAAGAAGTAGATATCCTCTTCAGGAATTTCTAAGACGTTGGTAGAACCAGTGCTGCTACCACTTGCCATGGACTCACCACTGCCTCTGCCCTTATTCCAGTTGTATCTACTTAATGCTGTCAGTTTCTTTTACCAGACTGTGAGTTCCCTAAAGCCTTATTTTCTTCTGCTCTCTGTTCAACCCCTAGAACAAGTGAGGGGACCATGACTCTGGCCATTCCCTATCTTCCTTCCATGGGGGTCCAAGGAGTGTGTTCCCATGCTGAAGGCCTGTTTGGGTCAGGCCCTTCCAGTTGCTGGTGTCTGAGAGCAGCTAAGATCAAATACAGTGGCCCATAAAGTGTGCTCTGTGACATTTGAACTTGGGCTAACTACATCTGCTCCCTATGAGTCAGTTTTCTTCATAGTAAAATGGGAATTATGACTAGGACTGGTTACATAATCTTAAGAGCCCAATGAAAAATAAACACTTGGAGCTTTTTTAAAAACTGAGTTTCAAGGTGGTGACACCAGAGCATTATATCAATTAGGCAGAGCCCTACTAAGCATGGGGGTCCTGTGGGACTGCTTAGTTTGTACAACCATGAGTTTGGCCTTTGTTCTAACCTTGAGCCTGCTCCTGAAACCAAGCAGGTTTGTGCTATGTGAAAATCTTGTAAAAACAGCCAAGTGCTGGACTGGAATATTAAAGAGCTTCTAGAAATCCAGTGTCTTCTGCTTCCTGGCATCCATTGGGCTTATTTGGATTTTTGTAATTAGTTTACTCACTCCACAGCACTCCCTTCTCATCCCTCTCTCAAGACTTCTCACCTGTTGTGCAGCCCACCTTCACTTAGCTATGGGCCAGGGTTCCCTGAGAGGAATAGGGTCCAAAGGGGATGGGCCATCCATTCCTTGGGATTCAGGCACACACGTGCGTTCATGCCTCTTTCCAAGGGCTAAAGCAGTCTTGCACAGGCAGCAGCCTGGGCAATTCCAGCATTCCCTAGCAACAAGGCTGAACCAGAGCTGTTGCTAGGGAAACCTTGGGATTTCCATAGCGACCAGAGTACAGTGAACATCTCTGAACTACAGCTAAATATATCTGGTGTCAGCAGAAGAGGGGAAAAGAGAGCTGATGTTTTGCTGCCAAGTGGGAAGGTCTGCATTCTCTGAATCTCATCACCTACACAAAGAAGGGAAGGTCACTGGGCCAGGATGACTCGGCAAGGTTGTGGAGTGGATGGTCTCTCCTTATACATAGGCCTCCAAGAAAGGACTGGTTAACTTGGAGTTGCATAGTCTGCCGGGATCCTGCCGTGTCTGGCACAAAACCCACCATACTACATTGTCTCTATGCATCTGTATTCCTTCCCACTACTGGCAGCTGGGATCTTCCAAGGCTGTGTCCTTAGCAACCAATGTAGGGCAGAGCTTCTCAACCTTTTCCGTGATCATCTGGTAGAGCCTGTGGTTTTTTTTTCTCAGAATAATATTTTTCAGTGTGTGAAACAAAATAGGTAGAATTACAAAGGAAAGCTTTTTATTGAATACAGTGATCAAAATCTTATAAAAATCACAATTGTGCTATTGTAAAATATATGTATATCTTCACTGATAAGTTAAATAATAATATAGAGTGGCAGGTCCAATATTGTATTTTTTTGTACCATAAGACACACCTAGGTTTTAGAGGAGGAAAATAGGAAAAAAAATTGAAGCAAAAATGTGGTAAAGTATTTAATAACATAAATACATAATATTTCACCAATGTAAATGTAAACAGAACTCAACAGCAGCATTAAGAACCATTATTCCTCCCAAATTTTGGGGAAAATAATGCATCTCATAGTCTGAAAAATATGGTAATTACTATAATTTGTAAGTAGTGACAAGCATAAAAGATATGTGGATAGAACTGCTGCCATGATAACATGGTATGAAAATATCAGGGATGTTTCTCTTGTTGAAAAACTCACAGGTACTGCTAATCTTCCTGTAGTTGGTTGCCTGCATTCATTACCCATAATGCTAAATTTCAGTTGGAAGTTAGTGAATATAAAGAATATTATTCTCCCATCTAATATCACAGACCCTCTAAATTGTACACAAGTTGTGAGCTCCGGGTTTGGACATTGCATGCTGAATGAATGAATGAATGGCAAATGAAGAACGACAAAATGATGAAAGAGTTAGAGCTGAGTAACTTACCCAGGTTGCTTGAGCAAGTGAGTGGTTCAGGGACAGGAAAGGCCTTGTTCATAGTCATCCAGTTACCTTCAGCTACCCTGCTCCTTGTCACTACTTCTTTTAAAAGCTGAGGAATTTCAACAAATGGTCCTGGAATAATTGGGTATCTGTATTAGAGAAAATGAAGTTGGACTTTCATCATATACCATGTAAAAAAATTAACTCAAAATGAATCAAAGACCTAAACTTAAGTGCTAAAACGATAAAACTCTTAGAAGAAAACATAAGGGAGAAACTTCATGACCTTTGATGTAGCAATGATTTCTTGGATATGACACCAAAAGCATAGGAAACAAAATGACAGATAAATTGGATTGGATCAAAATTAAAAACTTCTGTGTATCAAAGCAAACAACCAACAGAATAAATAAGGCAACCTATGGAATGGGAGAAAATATTTGCAAATCATACATCTGAAAAGGAGTTAATGTCCAGAATATATAAAGAACTTTTAAATCTGAACACGAATAAAACTAACCTGATTAAAAAATGGGCAAAGGGCCATGGCTGATGTGGCTCAGTGAATTGAGTGGCAGCCTTCGAACCAAAGGGTCTCTGGTTCGATTCCCAGTCAGGGCACATGCCTGGGTTGTGGGCCAGGCCCCCAGTAGGGGATATGTAAGAGGCAACCCACACATTGATGTTTCTCTCCCTCTCTTTCTCCCTCCCTTCCCCTCTCTCTAAAAATAAAATCTTTTAAAAATAAATAGGCAAAGGGTTTAAATAGACATTTCTCCAAAGAAGATATAGAAATGACCAATAAACACATGAAAAGATGCACAACATCACTAATTATTAGGGAAATACAAATCAAAAGCACAATGAGATACCATCTCATATCCATTAGCATAGCTACTTTAAAAAAAGATACAAAGAAACAGAAAATAACAAGTGTTGGCAAGAATGTGGAGAATTATCATATTGATCCAACAAATTCCACTTCTGGGTATATATTCAAAAGAATTGAAAGGGTTTGAACAGATATCTGCTCACCTATGTTCACAGCAATGTTATTCACAATAACCAAAAGGTGGAAACAACCCAAATGCCCATTAACTGGTAAATGGATAAGCAAAATGCACTGTGTCCATATTATGGAATATTATTCAGCCTTAAAAAGGAAGGAAATTCTGACACATGTTACGACATGGGTGAACCTTTAAGGATATTATGCTGATTTAAAGAAGCCAAACACAGAAGGACAACTACTGCATGATTCTACTTGTTTGAGGTCCCTAGAAGAGTCAGATTCATAGGGAAAGAAAGTAGAATGGTGTTTGCAAGGGGCTGGGAGGGAGAGGGGGAGTTAGTATTTGATGGGGACAGAGTTTCAGTTTTGCAAGATGAAAAGAGTTCTGGAGATAAGTGGTGGTGATGGTTACACCACAATGTAAATATGCTTAATAACACTGAACTGTAAACTTAAAATGATTCAGAGTTTATGTTAGGTGTATTTTAACCCCAACTAAAAAGATCTGAGGGAAAGGAGGAGGCAGACTCTTGGCTTGAAAAATGCTTTGTCAGGGAGAAAGTTGCCCATGAATCCTGGAAGGGGACCAGCAGGGAATCAACAACCTCCCTGCATGGTCCTGCCACCTAAGGATGAGTCAGCTAGTATTTGGGACCAATGACCTGCGTAACCAAATTGCCTCATGGATATCATAGAAGAATGCCTACCACAAGGCCTCCTGTTACAAGAAACTGTTACTTTGGAGGGCCCCGAGGGATCTGACAACAGCTCCCAGCCCCCGGGTTTTCTAGTCTCACTTTCCAGCTTCTTAGGTCCTGCAGGCTAGTCTGAGGTGGCTTCTTAGCCAGGCACCTGGGTAAATGAAGCCAAAGGAGGTGTTAACCTACCATCCCAGAATTGGGTGATCAGAGGGGTGGAGGCCTGGTAAGCCTGAACCCTTGCAAAGAGTGGCCCTCACAGGCCACAGAAGCTCAAGGGCACAAAGGCAGTGTGCATAGGGCCCCCAGCTTCACTTGAAGGATGAGGAAGCCTTGAGCCTCAGACTGTGGAGAGAGTGGAAGCAGGCAAAGCCATATGAAGGCCAATGTCTTTGTTGTAAAGGACCCTGTGGACCATGGAATGGGGTCTGGATTTTACTTTGAGGATAAGTAGGGAGCCACTGGAAGATTTAAGCAGGGCATAAATGTGATCTAATTAATTAATTTATTTTTAGTTAAAATCCATCTGATAGTTGTGCAGACAGCCAAAAAATGCAGGCTACAGGTGTGGGACTCTCACAAAGTCCTCTGAAAAGGTGACATTTCTTGGCACCTGCTGAGGCACAGTAGTCAGAGGCTGGGGCCTGCTGTCCACTTCCCATGTTGGCTTGGGCTTCTGGATTTGGAAGTTGGGGCTCTGGATCCATACATCAGTTGCAAAGTAGTCAAATTAGTGAGGGCAAGTGTGCCCCAGTGGGCCCCGGGAAGCAAGACTAGCTGGGAGGGCCAGTAGGGAAAGCAGTTTGCAGGGGCTCCTCCTCAGGATGCCCTCTGTGGCCTGACTGCCCTAGGGCAGGGTGCTGGCAGGCAGTGTGCAGTCAGGCTCTCTGAAAGAGGTAACCAGGCAACTAAAAGTACAGAGGTAGTAGGGGCAGATAAAAATATTGTCACTTCTCTCTGCTAAACTGGTCTTACCCTCAAAAAGAGACACCCTTTTCCCAGGACCTTTCCTTCATATGTCTTCTCAGGTTCCACTACCAGAAACTCTGCTTTGTACCTCCAGAAATGTGGGCTCAAATCACGGTGAAAATCATGCGTTTCTGGGGACACCATCTGTCATAGTCATTATCACATTCTGCAGAGTTATCCAATGAGGAAAGGACTGCAAACTTTCCATTGTAATTAGCAACAGAGACAGTGGAGATGAGGTTACATTCATTCATTTATCTAAAATGTATTGAACATCTGCTACGTGACAGGCTCAGTGTTAAGGAAAATAGAAAATAAAGAACAAGGAAGGAGCCAGGTTTTAAAGAGAGGAAGAAGTCCAGTGCCAAACTTATGTTCCCTCTGTCCCTTCAATTCCTGAAAGAGTCTCTGGCAGCCATGAGCCAGACCAATGGATCTTTATAATGCAATCTACCCTCCTTTTCACAGGTAGGCTTGGCCAGGTTATAGAACCCTGGGAAACGATGGGCCAAGCAAGCTGAACCCAGAGGTAGGGAGAGAACTGTTCTTCTATGACCTCCTGTTGGTGGGAGTGGATGGGCTTTGCTTAGGGAGAACGCACCATTCTCTCCCTTTTTTTCTATTCTCATTTATTGTAATTATTGGTATATATGGACTTATTTTGACCATGTTATTTTGTGTGTTCTGTTTCTATGCTTTTTTTCTCCTTTCCTATTATCTATTAGAACAACAAAGTTTTAAAAAATGTTTACTTTTTAAAAATATATTTTGTTGATTATGCTATTACAGTTGTCCTATTCCCCCCCCTTTACTCCGCACCACCCTACACCCTCCATCCCACCAGCATTTCCCCCCACCCTAGTTCAAGTCCATGGGTTGTACATATAAGTTCTTTGGCTTTGCCATTTCCCATATTATTCTTAACCTCCTCCTGTCTATTTTGTACCTACCATTTATGCTTCTTACTCCCTGTACCTTTTCCCCCATTCTCCACCCTCTCCCTCCCCAGTGAAAACCCTCCATGTGATCTTCATTTCTGTGATTCTGTCCCCATTCCAGTTATTTGCTTAGCTTGTTTTGTTTTTGTTTTCGTATCAGTTGTTGAGAGTTGTGAGTTTGTTGTCATTTTACTGTTCATATTTTTGATCATCTTCTTTTTCTTAGATAAGTCCCTTTCTTTGTTTTTATTTTATTTTTATTATTATTTTTTAAATTTTAATTTAATTGTTGTTCTTGTACAGTTTTCTGACTTTTACTCCCATGCCAGCCCACCACCCCAGCCCTCCCCACCTCCCTCCCATTTCCACCCTGCTTAGTTTTTGTCCATGTGTCCTTTATACTTGTTCCTGTAAACTCTCCCCTTTTTCCCCTGAAATTCCCTCCCCTCTTGCCCCTGGTCACTGTCAGCTTGTTCTCAATTTCAGTGTCTTTGTTTATATTTTGCTTGTTGGTTTGTTTTGTTGTTTAGGTTCCTGTTAAAGGTGAGATCATATGGTATTTGTCTTTCACCACCTGGCTTATTTCACTTAGTATAATGCTTTCCAGTTCCATCCACCCTGTCGCAGGAGCTCCTTTTTTCTTTCTGCTGCATAGAATTCCATTGTGTAAATGTGCCATGGTTTTTTGATCCATTTGTTTACTGATGGGAACCTAAGATGCTTCCAACACTTGGCTATTGTAAATTGTGCTGCTATGAACATTGGGGTGCATAGGTTCTTTTGGATTGGTGTTTCAGGGTTCCTAGGATATAATCCTAGCAGTGGAATTGCTGGGTCAAAAGGCAGATCCATTTTGAGTTTTATTAAAAAAATTCCATACTGTTTTCCATAGTGGTTGTACCAGTCTGCAATCCCACCAACAGTGCACTAGGGTTCCCTTTTCTCCACAACCTCTCCAACACTTGTTCTTTGTTGCTTTGTTTATGATGACCATTCTGACTGGTGTGAGGTGGTATCTCATTGTGGTTTTAATTTGCATCTCTCTGATAGCTAGCAATATTGAGCATTTTTTCATGTGTCTCTGGATCTTCTGTATGTCCTCCTTGGAGAAGTGTCTGTTCAAGTCCTTTGCCCATTTTTTAATTGGCTTGCTTGTCTTCTTAGAGTGGACTCATGTAAGTTCTTCATATATTTTGGAGATTAAACTCTTGTTTGAGGTATCATTGGCAAATATGTTTTCCCATACAGTTGGTTCTCTTTTTATTTTAATACTGTTTTCTTTAGCCATGCAGAAGCTTTTTATTTCGATGAGATCCCATTGGTTTATTCTTTCCTTTATGTCCCTTGCTTTAGGGGACATATCAGTAAAAATGTTGCTGTGTGAAATATCTGAGATTTTCCTGCCTATGTTCTCCTCTAGGACTTTAATGGTGTCATGGAGTATATTTAAATCTTTTATCCACCTTGAATTTATTTTTGTGTATGGTGTAAGTTGGTGTTCGAGTTTCATTTTTTTGCACGTAGCTGTCTAGTTCTCCCAACACCACTCGTCGAAGAGGCTATTTTTACTCCATTTTATGTTGCTGCCCCCTTTGTCAAATATTAATTGATTGTAGAGACTTGGGTTTATTTCTGGGCTCTCTGTTCTGTTCCACTAGTCCATGTGCCTGTTTTTATGCCAGTATCAGGCTGTTTTGATTACAATGGCCTTGTAATACAGTTTGGTGTCAGGTATTCTGTTCCCTCCTACTTTGCTCTTCTTTCTCAAAATTGCTGCAGCTATTCGGGGTCATTTATGGTTTCATATAAATTTTTGAAGTGTTTGTTCTATGTCTGTGAAATATGCCATTGGTACTTTAATAGGTATTGCATTGAATCTGTAAATATCTTTGGGTAGTATGGACATTCTGATGATGATAATTCTTCCAATCCATGAACACAGTATATGTTTCCATTTGATTGTTTCTTTCTTCCTTGATTTCTTTCTTCAGTGTTGTGTAGTTTTCTGCATACAGGTGTTTTACCTCCGTGGTTAGGTTTATTCCTAGGTACTTTATTTTTCTTGTTGCTATAGTAGATGGGATTTTTTTTTCCTGATTTCTGTTTCTGATATTTCATTGATGGTGTACAAAAATGCCTGCGATTTTTGATATTGATTCTGTATCCCTCTGTTCTGCCAAATTGATTTATTACATCAAGTAGTTTTTTGGTGGAGTCTATAGGGTTTTCTATGTACACTATCATGTCATCTGCAAAAAGGACAGTTTTACTTACTCCATTCAAATTTGGATGCCTTTTATTTCTTTTTCTTTTGTGATTGCTGTAGCTAGGACTTCCAATACTGTGTTGAATAGAAGTGGTGAAAGGTGATGTCCTTGTCTTGTTCCTGATCTTAGTGGAAAAGTTTTAGTTTTTGCCTATTGAGTGTGATGTTGGCTGTAGGTTTCTCGTATATGACCTTTATCATGTTGAAGTATGTTCCCTCTGTTCCCACTTTGCTGAGTGTTTTTATCATAAATGGGTACTGTATTTTATCAAATGCTTTTTCTGTATCTATTGATATGATCCTATGATTTTTGTCTTTACTTTTGTTTATGTGATATATTATGTTTATTGATTTGTGAATATTGTACCATCCTTGCATCCCTTCGATGAATCCCACTTGGTCATGGTGTATATTTTTAATGTATTGCTGGATGCAGTTTGTCAATATTTTGTTGAGGATTTTACTGTATATGTTCATCAATGGTATTGGTTTCTACTGTTCTTTCTTTGTTGTGTCTTTATCTGGTTTTGGGGTTAGGATGATGCTGGCTTCATAAAAAGGGTCTGAGAGTCTTCCATATTCATGAATATTTTGGAATAGTCTGAGAAGGATAGGGGTTATATCTTCCTTAAATGTTTTGTAAAATTCTCCTGCGAAACCATGTGGTCCAGAGCTTTTGTGTGACTGAAGGTTTTTGATTACTGCTTCAATTTCACTAGCTGTTATTGGTCTGTTCAAGCTTTCTCCTTCTTTATTCAGTTTAGAAGGTTATACTTTTCTAGAAATTTGTCCATTTCACGAAGGTTTTCAAATTTCTTGGCATACAGTTGTTCATAGTAATTTCTTATAATCCTTTGTATTTCTGTGGTATCAGTTGTAATCTCTCCTCTTTCATTTCTGATTTTATTTTATTGGGTCATTTCTCTTTTTTTTTTTTTTCTTAATGAATCTGCTTAAAGGCTTGTCAGTTTTGTTTATCTTAAAAAAAAAAAAAACCCAGCTCCTGGAGTTATTGATCCTTAGAATTGTGCCTTTAGTCTCCATGTCACTTACTTCTGCTCTTATCTTGTTTTTTCCTCCCTTCTACTTGCTCTGGGCTTTGTTTGTGGTTGTTCCTCCAGTTCTTGTAGGTGTAGGGTTAGGCTGTTTATTTGAAATGTTTGTATCTTTTTTAGGTGGGTCTGTATCACTATGAACTGCCCTCTCAGGACTGCCTTTGCTGTGTCCCATAAGTTTTGGATTATTCTATGTTTATTTTCATTTGTTTCCAGAAACTTTTTGATTTCTTCCTTGGTCTAATTCTTAACCCATTCATTGTTTAATAGCATGCTATTCAGTCTCCATGATTTTGAGTGTTTTTAAGTTTTTTCATTGAGGTTGGTTTCTAGTTTCACACCCTTGTAGTCAGGGAAAATGCTTGATATGATTTCAATTTTCTTAAATTTGTTGAGGCTTGTTTTGTGTCCTATCATGTGGTCTATTTTTGAAAATGTTCCATGTGCATTTGAAAAGAATGTGTATTTAGCTTCTTTGGGATGAAGGGCTCTCTCTATATATATATCAGTTAAGTCCATTTCATCTAGGACATTGTTCAATGCCACAATATCTTTGTTGATATTTTGTTTGGAAGATCTGTCCATTTTTGACAGTGCGGTGTTAAAATCCCCTACTATAATTGTGTTGCTATAAATATCTTTCTTGAAGTCTTCTAAGATTTTCTTTATGTATTTGGGTGATCCTATGTTGGGTGCATGTATATTTACAATGTTTATGTCTTCTTGGTGGATTCTTCCCTTGAGTAATATGAAGTGACCTTCTGTGTCTCTCTTTATGGCCCTTTTTTTGAAGTCTATTTTGTCCGATATGAGTATTGCTACCCTGGCTTTTTTTTTCTGTCTGTTTGCATGGAAAATTTGTTTCCAGACCTTCACTTTCAGTCTGTGTTGGTCTTTTGTCCTGAGGTGGGTCTCTTGTAGGCATCGTATGTGTGGGTCATGCTTTCTTATCCATTCAGCTAGTCTATGTCTTTTGATTGGAGCATTTATGCCATTAGCATTTAAGGTTATTATTGATGGGTACTTATCCACTCCCCCTCCTTTGTACCTGTGTTCCTATCTCTTTCCCACTTTGTCTTCTTCTTAGAGCAGTCCCTTTAGTGTATCTTGAAGTGCTGGTTTGGTGGAGGTGTATTCTTTCAGCCTTTTTTTTTTTTTTTTTGTCTGGGAAACTCCTTATTTTGCCTTGTATTTTAATTGAGAGCCTTTCTGGGTAGAGTAGTCATGGTTGCAGGGCTTTGCATTTCATTACCTGGAATGGTTCTTGCCATTCCCTTTTGGCTTGTAGTGTTTCTGTTGAGACATCAGCTGCTAGCCTTATTGGAGTTCCCTTGTCTGTTACTTCTTGTTTCTCCCTTGCTGCTTTTAAGATTCTCTCTTTGTCATTAAAACTTGCCATTTTAATTATGACATGTCTTATAGTAGGCCTCTTTGGGTTCATCTTGATTGGGACCCTCTGTGGTTCCTGATGCATGGATTTTTCCCTCTCCATGTGTAGGAAAATGTCTGTCATTATTTTTTCAAACAGAGTTTCTATCCTTTGCTGCTTTTCTTCTCCTTCTGGTATTCCTATGATTCGAATGTTGTTGCACTTCATGATGTCTTGCAGTTCCCTTAAGCCATCTTCATATTTTTTAAATATTTTATTGTGCAGGTGCTCTACCTGGGTGTTTCTTTCTACCTTGTCTTCCAGCTTAGTAATTTGGTCCGCTGTTTCATACAGCCTACTTGTAATTTCTTCTGTTGTATTTTTTATTTCATCATTTCTTCCTGGTTCTTGTTTATAGTTTCTATTTCCTTTTTCTTTTACTTTAAAGATCATTTATTCATTTATTTGTTTGATTTTAGAGAGAGGGAGAGGGCAGGTGGAAGACAGGGAGAGAAACATCAATGTGTGGTTACCTGTTGTGAGCCCCCTAGTGGGGACATGCCCTGAAACTCAGGCATGTGCCCTGACTGGGAATTGAACCAGTGTCCTTTTGCTTCACAGTCCGACACTCAATCCACTGAGCCACACCAGCCAGTGCTCTATCTATTGTTGCAGTTCCCACTAAGTTCCTTGTAGTTGTCTGTGAGTTCCTTAAGCACCCTTATCCTCATTGTTTTGAATTTTATATCTGATAGTTTGCTTGCCTTCATTTCATTTAGCTGTTTTACTGGGGAGTCTCCCATTCCTTTTGACTGAGTGTTCTATCTTTGTTCCCCCATTTTAGGTGACTCATTTTATTTGTTTTTGTGATTCCTGATGCTCTGCTTTGGAGGCTGTCTTTGTAGATGAACTTCTGTGGTAGGAGTTCTGTGGGACTCAGTGGTGTGGTCTCTTTGATCTCCTTGTCTGGACGCTCTAGGGTTGCCCTTTCTTCCATTTGTGTGTGTGCTCTTGTTGTATTTGGACCTTACATGTTGGTGGATTCTCCTCTTCCACAGGTTTACTGGTATTCACAATTCCCACCTTTGTCTTTTATATGATCAGGGGCAGGGCGAAGTGGAAATGAATTTAGATAGTGGGAGAGTATTCTATGGGATTTAAAGCACTAACAAGTAGAGAACAGATAGTAGGTCCTTTGGAGAAGTACAGCAATAACCGTGATATTTCACCGAACTAGCCTTTTTTTACAAAAGGTGAAAAAGAGATAAGACTCTTATTAGAAGGGAAAAAGAATATGAGATGAGTTTAGAAAGGAGAGCGTTTATGTGAGCTTAGATGGTGAGATTGAGAGTAAGGGATAAAAACTTGGCATAGTGTGTGAAAGAATGAAGTTAACCACAACAGTAGTAGAGCTCCAGAAGATAGTAAAATGGACCAAGACCAGGGAAGGGTGCTGTGTGGGATTTGGAATAACAATAATATGGTTAGAACTATATAATCTTAATAAAAATATAAAAAGTAAAAGGCCATGAATAATGTTATTGGAATATAAGTGAAGTGAAAGAAGGGAAATTAAAATGCAGTATAAAAGGCAGAGTAAAGGAAACCAATCAAACAAACCAACAAAACAAAACAAAAAAAGCTAAAAGAAAAGAGAAATAAAAATAAAAATAAATAAAAATATAAAAAATAAAATGCAAATTCTGAAAGATAGCAAAGTGAAATTTGTCTCAGCTGTCGGTGTTCACCTTCTGACTTCTTTCTGTATCTATTTTTGGTCTTCTCACAGCTCCAGGTCTTATTGTCTACTACACTTGAAAAGAAAAGCCTCCTGATGACTTTAAATCTGCCAAGAGGGTTTTGCTGTTCTTCCTGGATGCTGTAGGCAGAGCGGGGCTGGGCTCTGTTTTTTTCATTTCCTGTGTTTCCACTAGGTTGCGGGCTTGGTCTGGGGTACAATTACAATATTCACGGGTGCTCAGTTTCAAGCTCATGCCCTCAGAGCTTTGTGCAGCCCACACTACCCACTGCGTATATGTGCCAGGCCGGCCCCTCTAATCCACCTCCTTGTGCAACCCTTTGATTAGTCCGTGAGGTACACTGAGCGGGAGCAAGTCATACCACTCCTCCTCTGTCTTTGTTGCCCTGGGCCTGCGAGCAAAGTCCCTTTAGGGCAGTTAAGTTCCCCTGTTGAATTAAGTCTCTCTGGGTGCTGCTACCTCTCTGAGCCCCTGCTGCTCCCCTTTGTTCAATTTGTGAGCAAATTGCATCCTTCCTCCTCCCTCTTTGCTGGCCTGGCAGCGTGTGTGAGAGGTCCTTGCACAGTGGCTGAGAGGTTTTTTGAGAGAATTCCACTTGATTGTGGCCAGCTATTCCTAATAAGCGCCTGGCTTTCCACACAGACCAACGCTCTGATGAGTCCAGAGACTGTCTGGGTCAGGGTCCACCACGACTCATCTTTTCTCTCATCTCCAGGCGTCACCTGGCTCTCAATTTGTCTGGTACTGTCCCAGCCCGTGACCACATTCCAGCTGGGATATACCACCAGCTGTGTGTCTCTTACTGCCTTTTTATAACCCCAGAGACTTTAAGCGTCCAGATCTCTCCTGGAGCGGGTCTCAGAACTCACAGCTTTGGGAGGGGAGGGAGCTGCAAAGTCACAATCACTGTCCCCACTCTCCTCCAAAGCTGCCTTGGCAACCCTCGGTTCCACATTCAGGGCCTGGGGACCTTCCCACCAGCCTACAAAATCTCCTTACTGTTCATTTTTACTGCGCACTTAACGTCCTCTGCACTCTTTGTTTTCCAAACTTCATATCAGCTGGAATTCTGTTAGCTGTTCACTTTGTTCCTCTGAAGATCAGCTAGGTGTCCCAGCTGAGAGCACAAGCAAGTGGTTTCAGCTCCCACCTAAATCATCACCATCTTCCAGAATATCCCTACATTACACTTCTTAAAAAAAGCTATAGATCAAATATGAAATCCCAAGGGAAATTAGAAAATTTTTGCAGTTGAATTTAAATGAAAATACAGCACATCAAAATTTCTGGGATACAACTAAAGCAGTAATTAAAAGGAAACTTAAATATTTATATTAGAAAACAAGAAAGGTTTTCCCCCAAGTTTATGTAGGTTTACTTGCCAATTAAAAATCATATATAAGTAAGGTGTACAACTGATATTTCATATACATAAACATTATAAAATATTAACCACAATCAAGTCAATTAATATATCTATCACCTGACATACTTATCATGTTTTTTAAATTTTTTATTGTTGTTCAATTACAGTTGTTTCCATTTTCCCCCATTATTCTCCCCTCTCTGCCTACCCTCCTTCCTACATTCCATTCTCCCCCCTCATTGTTTTTGTCCATGGGCCCTTTATACATGTTCCTTGACTACCCTTCCCCTTCTTTCATCCATAGTTAACATTGTTTTTGTGGTGAGGATATTTAAGATCCACCCTTTCAGCAAATTTCAAGCATACAACATCATTAACTATATAGTCACATTGTTGCATATCTCATCTAAAGAATTTATCTTGCATAACTGAAATCAATACATATCACTTCATTTGCATGGATTCAATGTAGTGTTTGGCATGTGGCAAATTCAAGTTTTGCTTTTTGGAACTTTCTAGGTTTTTTCCCCCTGAATATTTTTGAACCACAGATGGTTAAATTCGAGAATGCAAAATCTACAGATACGTATGGGGTGGCTGTATAAGAAACTCATTTGAAATATAATGATATGAGTAAATTGAAAGTAAACAAAAATATCATTGTACCTTTATTTGTAATAGTAAAAAATTGCAAATATTAAAAAATTGCAAACTAAAATGCCCTTTACTGAAGGAATAGTTAAAGAAACTGCTTCTTATGAACCATGGACTACTATTCAGCAATAAAAATGAGCAAACTCTTGATACATGAAACAATTTGTATGATCTAAAGGACATTATTCTCAGTGAAAATATCCAATTTCTAAAGGTCTCATGCTGTATGATTTCATGCATATAACTTTCTTGAGTTAACAAAGTTATAAAGATGGAGATGAGACAATTGGTTTCCAGGGATTAGGAATTGTGAGGGGAGAGGGATAAGTCTGATCATAGAGGGGTAGCACAAAGGAAGTCTTTGTGATGATGGAATAGTTGTATATCTTGAATATAGTGGTAGTTGCACAAATATACACATGTGATAAATTGACAGAACTATACATTGTATCAATGTCAGTTTCCTGATTTTGATACAGTATTATAGTAACCCATGGGTGACACTAGAGGTGCACAGGACCTCTCTGTACTATCTTTGCAGCTTTCTTGAATCTATAATTATTTCAAAAAAATTTTTAAAGTGAATCCAGACTTCCATTTTTTACAATATATTTGTAAAGATACATAAAAAACCCTTCTTATGAAAACAGCTATTGTGCTAAGTAAGTCAAATATTAAATGCATCACTCCTTGGCACTCAAGTATAGAATTTGCAGAAACCTGGGAAGTGAGAGAGCATCAAAGTCAGCTTTCATCTTTGGGGTTTCTGAAAAATTGTGGAAGTCTTAAGCTTCTTTCAATTTTGATGGCTGCATAAAGTATGTAGTATAGGAGATAAAGTCTAGAGGCTACCTAAATAAACATCTGAAAAGATGATCAACATCACTAGCCATCAGAGAGATGCAAATTAAAACCACAAAGAGATACCACCTCCTACTGTAGAATGGCTACCATCAGTAAATCAACAAACAACACATGCTGGCAAGGATTCAGAGAAAAGGGAACCCCGGTACACTGTTGATGGGAATGCAGACTGGTGCAACTGCTGTGGAAAACAGCATGGAATTGCTTCAAAAAACTAAAAATGGAACTGTCTTTTGACCCAGCAATACTAGTGCTGGGATTATATCCTAAGAATCCTGAATCACTAATTCAAAAGAATTTATGCACCCCAATGTTCATAGTGGTGCTATTTACAATAGCCAAGTGCTGGAAACAGCCTATGTGCCCATCAGTAAATGAGTGGATCAAAAAACAGCGGTACATTAACACAATGGAATATTACACAGCAGAAAGAAAGAAGGAATTCCTGCCTTTTGCAACAGCATGGATAGTACTGGAGAATATTAAGCTAAGTGAAATAAGCCAGGTGGTGAAATACAAATACCATATGATATCACTTATAAGAAGAATCTAATGAACAAAATAAACTAATGAGAAAAATAGAACCAGAGACATGGAAACATGTAACAGATGGATAGTGACCAGAGGGGAGGGAGGAGGGGATAATGGTGGAAAGAAGGGAAAGAGACTAGTCAAAGAATATGTATGAATGGCACATGGACATGGGCCATGGTATGTGGATTGACTGTGGGAGCAGGGGTGGGCTGGGTGGAGGAGGATGGGGGCAGGAAATTGAGACAATTGTAGTAGAATAACAGTAAAAGAAAAAAAAGAGAGTCTAACAGGAGATTAATAGGACATCAAAGATACCATGCTTGGGAACTTGCTACACTATCAGTGAAAGGAGAAACAATAATAAGTCTGTCTAATAGGTGAGATGGCAAGGAAATTTATTTGTTATGGCTTTGACATTGGGTAGAGGCAAAATCATACCCTGAAACATTATAATATTTGTAAATTATATATTTTATAAGGCACTGATATAGAGAGTACAGTTGACCCTTGAAAAACATGAGTTTGACACAGGTCAATTTATACATGGAATTTTTCAAGAAATACTGTATATGTATATCTTGTTTTTTATTATTTCCTTAATAACATTTTCTTTTCTCTCTATATAAAATACACTAAATATATTATATAAATATACATATAACATACAAAATATGTTTTAATAAATTGTTTATGTTATCAGTAAGGCTCTGGTCAACAGTGGGCTATGAGTAGTTAAGTGTTTGCAGAGTCAAAATTTATAGGCTGATTCTGACTGTGTGGGGAGGTCAGCACCCCTAGCTCCCACATTGTTCAAGAGTCAGGTGTATATGAAGAATTTTTACAACTCAAAAAGAGGACAACTACCTCAGTTAAATAATAAGAAAAATATTCAAATATACATTTCTCCAAAAAAGACATGTTAATGGCCAATAGCTACATAAAAACAAGCTCAAGTTTGTGGTTACTAGGGAAATGCAAACCAAAACACAATTAGATATCACCGACAATCACTAGAATGGCTAGAATCTAAAAGGCAGCTTTCAAGTGTTGGTGAAGATGTGGCGAAAGTAGAACCATCATATATTATGAAAGGTTTCTAATATTTTCAACCATTGATCATATATACCTTCTTTGTAGGTATTGTAAAATGGTGCAGTCACTTTGGAAAATAGTTTGACAGTTGTTAAAAAGTTAAACATTGAGTCATCTCACTCAGCAATTGCACTTCTAGGTATAACTCATGAGAAATGAAAATATTCCTTATAAAAACATGAACATGAATATTTACAGCAGCAATATTTATAATACCCTAAAGATAGAAACAACCTAAATTTCAACAGATAAGTGGATAAACATAAAGTAGTGCATCCACACAATAGACTATTATTTGGCCATGAAAAATGAAGTAACAATACAGGCAACTACACAAACAAAGCCCTTGAAAACATCATGCTTAGTGAAAGAACATAGACACAAAAGGCCACTTATTTTATGATTGCATTCATATGAAATGGCCAGAAGAGGCAAATTTATAGAAACAGAAAGTAGACTTGTAATTATTTATGGCTTGGGCTATGTGTTTGGGAGGAAATGGGGAGAGAATACTAATGGATACAGGGTTTCTTACTGGGTTGATAAAAATGTTCTAAAATTGACTGTAGTTATGGTTGTGCAACTCTGCAAACATACTAAAAACCACTGAGTTGTACACTTCATTGGGTGAATTTTATGGTATGTGAATTGTATTTCAATAAAGCTGCATTTTTTAGTATATTGTATTGATTATGCTATTACAATTGTCCTAATTTTCCCCTTTTGCCCCTCTTCTGCCTGGTACCCCTCTTCCCTCCAGCAAACCCGCCCTCCCCCCCCCGCCCGCAGTTCGTGTCCATGGGTTGTGCATATAAGTTCTTTGGCTTCTCCATTTTCTATACTATTTTTTAAAAGATTTAATTTATTTATTTTTAGAGAGAAGGGAAAGGAGGGAGAAAGAAAGAGAGGGAGAAACATCGATGTGAGAGAGATACATCAATAGGTTGCCTCTCGCACACCCCCAACTGGGGACCTGGCCCACAACCCAGGCATGTGCCCTGACTGGGAATTGAACCAGCAACTGTTCGGTTCACAGGCCAGCACCCAATCCGCTGAGCCACACCAGCCAGGGCCAAATTATGCTTCTTAGTCCCTGCAGCTCGATATGTGTAATATGATGTGATTTATGTAAGTTGATGGATGGTTGGGAGTATTAGAAACATTTCACAAAAAGCTGACATTTGTATGTTCTGAATTCATTACTAATTTAATTCAGTGATACATACCCCCACTGACAGCCTAATTCTGTGAGCAGGTCTGCCTTTCTCTTGTGACAAGAGAGCATGCAATGACCTTGGTGGTGACTCTAAGTCCACCCCCCCATTGCATAGATGAGGAAATTGAAACCCAGAGAAGGGATATCACTTGTGATTTAGTAAGTCGGTGGCAGAGCAGTGACTAGAATGTGAATCTCCTAACCCCTTGTCCAAGGTGCTTACGGCTGGGCCATTTTTCATTAACTTTCTTACTTCTTTTTGTTTCCCCTTCCTTTCTGCCCACCCATCCCTCCCTGAAAAGCAGCCCTTTCAATTATTTGCTTCATGGATTAAAAAAATATTTTCCTTCCTTCTCTCCCTTACTGCTTTCCCTACTTTCTCTTCCTCACATCATCCCTTTCTCCCTGCCTTCCCTTACTGTTTTATAAAACAGAGCTATTATTTTCTAAGGGAGCTATTTCAACTGGTTCTTTATAGTCTACTGTAATTAAGACCAGACTTTTCCTTCAATGCCCATCATTTCTCAAAGTGTCAGATTTATTCTCTGGGGTTGGCTTTAGGAGTGCCCTAGGCAGTGAGGATTGCTGAGCTGGGAGAGAGTGGTGTAACATTGTCACACAAGAATGGGGGTGGGAGAGGATTGAGAAAATCATCATTCCACATGGGTCTGAGGCTATGCACCTTCTAGTTGAGTGTTTTAGTTTCTTAATCTTTTTCTTTCCTTCTCTGCTCAGTGTTGTTGTGTATCTTTGTATTTAAACTGGGGCATATGCATTTAAATTATTCTGTCTAGTGCTTGGACCAAGGATAATTATTTTTTCTCTTTAATAGTTTATCTTATATTTGCAGGCTTTGTTTCTGATTGTTTAGTGGTGACTCATGTCTAGCTGTTGGAATATGGGAGAGGAGAGGCCTTCAGCAGCAAGTGATGTGGATAGGGGATGTGGGGAAACTCATCCATTAATGCCCGAAGTCTTGCCACAGTTTAGATAGTTCTAAGGAGGCAAATAGAACCTTAGGTAATGGTGGGTGCTCTGCAGGAAGATATTGCCACAACAGTAGTGTTTTCTACAATCTCAGGAGTGTGTCCTCCTCAGGCAACCAGGTCGGGGATGACCATCCAGTTCTGACTTTTCTGTTATTTCTCTGTTTGTCAGACATCCTTACTTTCTCTTTCACAGCACCTCCAGAACATTACTAAGTCAGATTTCTATATTTGAAATAAAATCATAGCAGAGACTATCAGCTCCATTAACTTCCTCTTATATACAAAGGGATTGCTTCTCCTTCCCTTTTTGCCCCAGTACTTCTATATGTCTGGTCTATTTCTGTAGTCTTGATATTCAGCCTAGAGATCAGGTTTACTTTTCATTCCTCCCCTCTTTTCTTATTCTTTTATTTTCACTATTTTTCCTTGAAGCTGACTAGAGTGGAGGCTGTGGCTGCAGTGGGTACAGAATGGATAGAAATGGACTTCTCCAGAGACCTTGCCTTAGTCAAGGGTCAGGCTTGACCCTGAGTCCCCCCACCTCTAGCAGCTTTTTTGGGCACTAGTTAGAGGCCAGCACATAGCAGGGACTGGACACAAATGTCCTTAGTCTCCCCTCTGGTGCAAAGAATGTATCATGACTCTAATCTCTAACTTCCACAGTTTCCTTAGAGGGTGAAGTACTTGGTACTAAGGTACCTGGAAAAAACCTCTGGTAATGAGGCAATAGCCTAGCAAAGGCATGGGTTGGTTTGCTAGCTTGGCACCCTGCGGGCCTTTTCACATCCACAGCCTGGGAGGAGTCTGGGGAAATCCCAAAGAAACTACAAGTTCAGCAAGGTTGCAGGATACAACATCAACCCACAAAAATTATATTTATATAAAACTATAGTAAAAAACTGGAAACCAAGAATTAAAAATGTATCATTTTAATAGCTCCAAAATGCAATACTTAGGTATAAATCTAATCAGATGTGCACAGGATCTGTATGGAGAAACTACAAAAGGCTGATGAAAAACATCAGGACCTAAATAGAAAGTAAATAAATAGAGAGACATATTGTGTTTGTGGACTGGCAGACTTAACATAGTGAAGATGTCAATTCTCACTAAATTGATATATACATCCAAAGTAATGCCAATAAAAAATCCTAGCTATAGCAATTAAGACAGTGCAGTACTGGTTAAAGGACAAACACATATATTGATGGAGCTGATTACAGAGTTCAGAAATAGATCCACACAAATGTTGCTAGTTGAGTCTTTATGAAGGACTAAGACAATTCAATTGAGAAGTGTTGGTCTTTTCAATAAATGAATTTTGTTTTGTGCTAGTCTCAGTCTATTTTATTTATTTTTATTTTAATTTTTGTTCAAGTACAGTTTTCTGTCTTTTACTCCCATTCCAGCCCACCCCCAGCCCTCCCCACCTCCCTCCCATTGCCACACCCCTCTAGTTTTTGTCCATGTGTCCTTTATACTTGTTTCTGTAAACCCTTCCCCTTTTCTCAGTCTATCAATAACAAATGTGGTGGTTGGACTGGCCCTTGTGGTTCTTATTAAGATGGCAAGACACCCTTCAGCAATAACCAGTAGGAAACTGAAAAAAAAAAAGGTTTATTATTCACAGGATCTCAAAATTACATGGCACACCTAGAGCCACACAGCAAGGTTGGGAAAGGGGAGAGAGAGAGAGAGAGAGAGAGAGAGAGAGAGAGAGAGAGAGAGAGAGAGAGAGAGAGAGAGAGAGAGAGAGAGAGAGAGAGAGAGCGCTAGAGAGATAGAGAGAGAGAATGCTCACAGGCCTGGGGTTATGCGTTATAGCCGGAAGGCCCAGGATTTTGCAAACTCACTTTATTGATGAATTAAAAACATAAGGGTGGAAATGTAAAGCATGGGAAGAAAAAGAAAAACAAGTAGCCCAAATAGTCAGTTATTGAAATCAACCAAGATCTCTAAAACAAAGGACACTCAGTAAGGGGAGGGAAACTGGCTCTTTATCTAGTCCTCTTGTTATGGGCCAGGGGATCTGGCCCTCAGTGGGTCTGCCCAGGATTAGCTGTAGCGTGTGGGTTCTTGACTTTGTGTAGGAAAGATGTCACAACACGGGTCCAGGTGACTATGAGGATACATTTACTAAAGCTGGAGGCAATGAAACAAGGAAGGGCTTAGCATAGAAAAAGCAACAGGAGAGCCTAGGCTGGGCTGCCTTAGCTCACTGGGAAGTCAGAAAAGGGGGCTTTGAGGACAGGTTCAGGAGATTAGCCTGGGACAAGCTTTCTGTATTCAACTTGCCAAGGAATTTTCCTAGCTTCTCACTATTCTGTTGTTACAGAAACAACCGCCCACCTCAGGGTCTTTTTCTGCTGTGGTTCTTTGCCCGCTGCCATGTTAGCAATTGTGGCTCTCAATGCCAGAGTTTGGTAAAAAGGAAAGGAATCATATATTCAAAAGTTATACAGGTTTAGATTAAATGGCAGAATTCTATCATTAAATCTCACTCCCTTTAGAAATGAAGATACACCCACAAACACACAGTCCTGCCGTCCCCTCTTTGCCTAGTTAGGCCAGGCTCAGAACATGTCAATCAGAAGTACTGCCCTCCAGAAGAAAAAATAAAAAAACATCTGCAGCTCACTTCTTCTGGTTCCTCCCAGTAATCTAAGCTCAGCTGGGCAGGTCTACTGCAGTTTCCAGCACCATCAGCTGTGTTGCTGTGATCTCCAATTCCTTTTTTTAATTTTATTTTAATTGCTGTTCTTGTACAGTTTTCTGTCTTTTACTCCCATGCCAGCCCACTGCCCCAGCCCTCCCCACGTCCCTCCCATTTCCACCCCCCCTAGTTTTTATCCATGTGTCCTTTATACTTGTTGCTCTAAACCCTTCCCCCTTTCCTCTGAAATTCCCTCCCCTCTCCCCTCCAGTCACTGTCAGCCTGTTCTCAATTTCAGTGTGATCTCCAATTTTTTCTCTGAAACCACATGGCACCTCCTCATGGCCCACCATCGAGAGTACTTTCTTCCTGCATGGTCTTGCATTGTCCTCAAAATGCATGGTGGCTTGCCTTTTTGTTTAAATCCCAGCCTGGAACCTCCTCAGTAGCCCCATTTCAACTCCTCCCACAATTAGTTACACCTGCTAGCACTCCTGTATCCTCTGCCTTTCTTGGCTGCCATAGTTAGTCTGGGGGTATGTGGCCTCATGGCTGGAGCAAACCATCTCCAAGCTCTCTCACAGGTGCTGTCATGGGGGGCAGCTGCCTCCCAGCTACATCACAGGTCAAAGTGATGCATATCTTCCTGGCTTCACACAGGCTATTAAGCTAGCATGCTGTTATTGCTATGCAAAATAACTCTCAATTCCTGTGCTGCTGCTTTTCCCAGCCCCCAAGCTAGGCTTGTGGGGGTCCCTAGGGCTTCTCAGCCTACACTCCGTTAAGCCTACACCCTGTTATACTGTCTCATGCTGGCTGATAATATGTTTATTCCAGAAAGCCTTCCTTGAAATGGATGCCTCTGCAATCAAAGCTAAGTCAGGCACTTGCGTTACCAAAAAAAAAAAAAAAAAAAAACAGTCAGGGCTGACACTACAGTATTGGGATAATTAAACAGCCACCTGGTGCGCTGGCTCTGAGGCCTCCAGGGAGGTGCAGGCCAAGGTCAGCTGCTGTCTGTGCTCTGTCCGGGGCTACCTGGCATGAGCTACAAAGTGATCTGCAGATGGCTGCTACTTGTGCTGGGCTTGGAGGTGCCCCAGCAAGGCCAAGCTTCGAACCAAGTTTGGCTGCCACTAGTGCCAGGCCTGGGGCCACTTAGTGAGAGGTTCAGGGCATGCTTAGGCAAGATGCTGTCTGAGAGATTTTAGGGAAGTCTGAAGCATGAGCCAAGACAGGTCATTTTTATGGAAAAGTCATTGGGAAACAGCTTGAGCGGGCCCACAGGTTGGATGGGGCAGGGTCTCTGACATGTCTTTCTTATTAAAAAAACATGAATAGTTGCCCTATAATTCATGTTCTAAGACATTGATTTTGTTTTTATTAATTATAGCAAAGAATGGGAAGTAATTTCTGTGTCTATCAGGAACAGAATGGTTTAATTAACTATGGTATATCAATGCTTTAAAATTTTAGGAAGAAGTTAAAAAATGAGGTAGATTTCTATGTGCTGTTATGGGAAGAACCTACATCCATTTTATTAAGTGACAAAGGTTAGTGGCATATCAATATGTACATCATTTACCTATGTATATTGAATAGAAACAGTATCATTTTTAGTATAACTATTTATGAAAAACTCAATGGTAGCCTTTAAAATAACATGTTAGATTTTTAATTGGTGGTGACCTCTGAGCAGGAGGCTGAATTGTGAAACTTTGAAAAAGGAATGTTTTGATTTATCTGTATTTAAAGGTTTTTTTTTGTAAGAAAAACATATGCACTGCTATCTTGGCTATTAAAATATTTATATAAACCTAAAAATGGAAAAGTAGCTGTGTCAAAGTAACGGCTAGTTGATGCAACAGACAAACTCTGAGATTTGAAAAGCTAACACAGCAAAAGTGTGTTTTTGTGCACATAAATTCTGATGCAGTTTGGCAGGGGCTCCCTGCCTGATCTAGGTGACTAGGGATCCAGGCTGCTTCCACCTTGTGCTTCCCTCCATCTCACCACGGAGCCCCCATATTTGCTGCTGAACCGAGGGAAAGAGCACAGAACTGGCATACTGGCTGTCAAATGTGTGGATGTGATAAACAACGCCTCCGCTCATGTTTCAGTGGCAAAGGGTTGTCACATGACCCTCCCTAACTACAAGTGGACTGGCAATGTAGCGTGCACCTTGTCCAGGAAGGAGAGCAAGAGAAGAAATGGGTGGGCACTGAAGTCCCTCCGATGCACTGTTGCATTGTCGGTGCTCATAAGAAAGCAGCCATCACAATTGGTTGTGACGACAACCATCTTCATTGTTTGGAGGATTTCCTGGGGTCAGATTTCTCTTGAAATTCTCTGAATTTTTAAGTGCCTATTATGTGACAGATGCCTTCAAATATGGGACCACATCTAATTGTAAGAGGGTCATGTAAATCTCCTCAGGGAGGGTTCCCCTTCTTCACTCAGTAGTGCCTTTCTTCACTTCCCTTTGCCATACTGCAATACTGTCTATAGTGTCAGTAGGCTAAGAATGCTCTCCTCCCTTTGGATGCATGGGTAACTTTTTAACCTGTGAGTCTCTTCTACCCTCCATATGAGTGAACTTGCCCGAACACCTGCACAGATCATTTAGACTCACTGAAAGCCAGGTCTTTCCTGTGGGGCGGGGACCAGACAAGAGACAGAGGGAGGGTGGCTAATTATTTATTTTCTTTTTAAATTTCACCTAACAAGTCCACCAAGGAACCATTTCTCATCTCTTAGGAAGATTCTGCTGGGGGGGGG